>JASSUY010010629.1:0-17134 GCA_032466535.1 Forpus xanthops
TGCTGAGTGCTGGCACAGGGTGCCCAGAGAAGCTGTGGCTGCCCCATCCCTGGCAGTGTTCAAGGCCAGGTTGGACAGAGCTTTGGGTGTAAAGGTCTAGTGTGAGGTGTCCCTGCCCATAGCAGCGGTTGGAACTGGATGATCTTAAGGTCCTTTCCAGCCCAAACTATTCCATAATTCTAATCTGGCCTGAAAAACTGCAGCAGGTCAGCAGCTGAGCCACAAGTTGGTCTTTCTTACTTCAGGATAACAATTCATGACACAAAGGTGGAGTGATTGATGTATCTCCCTGCATCCAAATCCAAACCGATGCTGTAAGTCTGCCAACAATCTAGTCTAACACCTGCACCGAGGGAGGATAAAATGATTCTGCCTCTTTCAGGATGAAAATTAACTTAGCAGAATTAGCTGTCTCATGTGAAAAGAAACCCTGCTTGCCAGAGACGTTATTTAAAGCTTTTTATTGACCTTAGAGACTTCCTAAGCTTTCTCTCGTCTGCCTCCCACTCCCCACACTGTAAGATTCCATTTGATTTTTGGATGTATCATGGCAATAAATTTATAACTCCTGGATCTCTCAGCTCGCTCTTCCTAGTTGGCGCCTCATTTGAGTAATGGGTCATGAAGTTGACATTCCTCCAGTGATGTATTGCTTGCTGGAGCGGCACTGGCCACTAAAGGCAGGTCAAATAGGGGCTTAATTTAAACTTTTACAGCTACATATGAGAACACTATAAAAATGCAAAAGAGGGTATCAATGTGATACTCTCGCTGGAGAGAGTATCCATGGGGGTGAGAGGCAGCATGAGGAGCCATGGAGAGCTCTATCTCAGGAAACATGGCTTATTTTGGGGACAAGCCAAAGACAAAATAACAAGTGAGAGGGAAATGACAGAGAGGTTCTGGGGGAATTTTCACCTTCTGTTTAAAGATTTGGCTGCAGCTCCTTTGTTGGTGTCCACAGTATCCTTCACAGCAGAGGAAAACTTGCTCCTGGGAAGTTAAAGCTGAGGATGTTAAACTTGGGTTTCTGTCTGTGATTTGATTAATAGTGTTTCTTAAAATACGTGTCGTTCCTGTTAGGCCATCGTTCCTGTTAGGCCATCGCTCCTGATGGCACAGTCCTGAAGTTAGGTTGCTGCAGTTTACTACACTGTTTCTTAAAGCATAGTGTGGCCTCCTAGCTTCACAAGGAACTGGAGTCCACACAAACAAGAACATTAAAGCAGTGAATTGCTTATCAAGCCACTGGCACTTTGCACATGAGGCTATGTTAAACATTTAAACAATCAAATTCGCCGTGACATGATCTGGTTTTATCCACCTCTATTCCACTCAATGGAGTAAAGTTTGTCTGATGCAATTCTATTTGTTATACAACATAAGACATTTCCCCAAACCAAATAACAGAATGTGCCCCTCTTCAAAGTTCTGTATCCCTTTTACCATCATTGCTTTGCTGTCATACTATTCCTCAGGCTGCATAAAAGACATGCCCTTGTTTGTTAGCTCCTTCCAGCTTTTCAGTCTTCTTGTCCATCTTTCACTGCAATACAAAGTTTGCAAAACCATCATCAGGAAGCTCATACATCAACACTTGTCTTGAATGAGCAGAGACACATGTGCTTGTACTTGCTAAGGAAACTGCTATAGTTGCAGCAATCTGATTCCAGAAAGGAGATTAATAGTTCTGACAACTGTCATAGATGAAGGGCCATATTTCTGCTCAATCCATAACAGTCTTTTTTGTTGTTGTTTCAGCCCCACATATTGTTTATGCTGATCCACCTCTTCGTGCAGAAAACCAAATGTCTATATTTCATCTCTGCTAAAGTTACTCCATAGCATTTTAAGGTTGAGGAAGAAATTCTGACACTGCTATTCATTCATCACTGACCCTTGTGAGGTATTATGAGAATGTCTCAAGAAAGAAAAATGTTTATATTTGACTTCTCATTTCTTGACCCTCTGAGGTTATTTGCTTCATATTTTCAACTTTTATCCACATCCTGGAAGGCCAGCAAGTCACTCTATTTAATGAAAGCTTAGATTCTCATGAACTTCCCTTATTCCAGCAGCTAGCACACAACAAAACACCCAAATATCACAAGACTTTGTGTTAAAATTGACTAACTTGGCAGCACTTTTACCTCCTGCTGATTAGCTCTTTACTCCATGAGTAATCTGGTGGAAACCAATAGAGTAAGTCAAAAGGAGATAGTATTCACTGTGAGTAAAGGTGGCAGAAATATGTCCTGTTTGAAACAAAACATGCTGCAGAAAGCTCCCAACCTGGTATTGGGTGTGTGTGTGCTCTCGATTAATATATGTTTGTGTGTATGTTCTTGATTACTGGATACACTGTGTAAGATGCTTGCACATACTGTTTTTTCACACCAGATGATTATTTCTCTGTTAACCTTAAACCAACTGAACTGCATCTATATGAAAAGAAAGGAATTTGTTTATGGATTACCTCTTAAATGCCAAGCTACCACAGAAAGAGCACAACTGGGTTGGAACTGCATGATCTTAAGGTCCTTTCCAACCCTAACTATTCTATCATTCTATGATCACAACATGATACACGACATAGACTGATACACATACACCAGGTTGGCTAAAGGAAGCATTTAGATGTTTAGGTTTTATAGATTCTTTGATGTGTAATAAGTACATATTGCAGCCTCACCTTTAGATAGGCCACTTGAAAAACCTTTTTCTTTCTTGTCTGCTTCATCAAGCATTTTGACACTACCTGTAAGAACTTAATTGCCTTTTAAACTTCAGCTGCCTCTGTCAAATTTACTTGAAATCAGCTAATGTTATAAAGAAGATTATTGTGGGGATGCACAGTGCGGCTGCAAAATAAGAGGGTAAAAGGCATGCATTCAGCGAATAGAAGTAATTCTGGCTCATTCCTGTATTCTATCACAAATCCCCATGAGATGCACTGGCTGGCATTTGTAACTGGCAGCTGCAGCCCAAGAGCTAGTGCAATCAATATTCATGCTACTGCAGCTATCCACAGAAGAATAATCAGTGACTGTGAGTCAACAGGCTGAAGCATGTACCATTATTCCTAGCCACTTAGAAGCTTCAAAGTAACAGCTCACCAAGGCAGTAGCTTATTTTCATGTCACACTTACTATGAATACAGTAGTTTAACACAGGGTATTTACAAAGTTTTACCCTACCCATTAATCTCACTTAATTGGTTTGATACCTTCAGAGATAAAGGAAACCAACCCAACAGACAGTATCACATCCATGTCTTAGTCACATTGAACTTTGATATCAACTGCATTCTGGGAAAACTGGTGATTTATAAGCTGATATTTGATTCCAAACTTATGAACTTATTTGTCAGGAAAGACCAGAGTATTAATATCCCAGAGCATTTATACTACTAACTAGTACAAAGCTCTGCCAAATGATATATTAAGGAATTGCCAATGCTGGTAATGTATACAAGGATAGGATTTTTACATGTATATAGATTTAAAGAAGATACCTTTCTACTGGGAATTAAAAAAACATCACCCCCAAAGGAAAATAAATAGATAATAGAATCCTTACCAATTGCAAGTCTATATCATTTTGTCAGGAAAAGATGAGGAATTATCCTAAAACTGAAAACTTCCTACGTAGATTTGAAAAGCTGAGTCAAAGCAAACCTTTTTATCCTCAAGTACCACATAGGACCCCTGTTCAATTTTGAATGTTATGTCCATGTTCTGGCAGTTATATGCACCAATGAGGCACAAAGTGACTACTGTTAATACTAGATTTAATAGTATTTGCTTTAATTTAAATGTCCTGCATGTATTGCATCTGAGTTCAGATGCCTTGTTCTGTTTATGCGATGGGGCAAGCAAGAGAAGAAGATGGCTACTCTTCTCATTGACGTGTGTTATTTTGTGTTTGAAATCACATTTTAGTCTCACTTAAACCAGTAGGTTCCAGCTCATGGGCTGTAGGTAAAGGGATTCATGGGCTACTCAGTCTGCAGAAGGTAAAAGCAAAACCCAGTGCCAAAGGCTGTCATGTATTTAGATCGACTTATCCAAAATAGAACTGTGGTGCAACTGGGCATGCATCATTCATAGTATTCTGTTAAATCATTATTACAGTGAGAAATAACTTCTGTAAAATATTTCTCTAATCCTTCTCTTTGTTAGTTTATTTTGGAAAGGCATATTCATTAAGCTGTAATACAGTGATTCATATCTGTTTCCTCAGGGAACCATGTTAGATCAAAGTGCATTGCAATAATGAGAAGCTTGTTATATTTTCTAACACATACTACTTTTCATTAGTGCTGCCAGAATGCTGATGGATGGAAAGATGAATGCTTTGGGAGAATACAAGTATTTTTAGGACTGCCTAATGGTCATCCTCCGTTCTTTCTGATCCAGATTCATTTGTTAACAAATTGCATTCAATCTCTTTTTTTCCCCAAATAACTCAAATAATATGCAGCAGCCTCACATGATTTCTCATTGCTCTTTAATTTTAAAATTAGCTATTTACTGGGAATCCCAAACATCTCATAGGTTGGCAACATTGCTCTTCATTTCCAAACCTCTCACAAAGGAGCCTGTCAGAAGCCTTTTGAAATTCCTTTTAAATTATGTTCAAAAGATACGTTTCATCTCTTACTTTGTGCGCTTTTCCAAGGAATTCTTGAAAGGTAGAGCAGCACAATTTGCTCTTACAGAAGCTGTGTCTTGGTCCTTATCATATTATGCTTATCTTAATGTGTAATCTAGTCTTGAAGTAGATTCCATTTGAGGTCTTATCTTTCCCAACTAGAGCAGATTAAAGAGGAAAGTCTTTGTTCATTGAAGTGCTGTGACTTACTTGCTCTCAAATCCTTGGAATTCAGAGGCAGAGTCCCACAAGGCCACTGTCTAGCAAGACTTTGTGCACTTGCTTATCCCGGAGCACAGACACTCTCCCTGCAGCCAGCAGCACTCTCCCTGGCTTAAAATTACACATGCAATCAAACACCCTCCAAGCTGTACTGAGCAAGTAAAGAAACTGAACCTTGGGTGAAGAAAAACAGCAGAATACAACTGTCTCAGGCAATAAGCACTTTCTTTGCCCCTTTCAATACGGTTTTCATAAATCGTGTACACCACTCGGCTCAAGAGAAGCTTTCTCTTTTAAATACCCTATTTTCAGCAGTGCTAACTTCCTCAAACACAGTTTCTGTCATACCTAAGGAACTGCCAAATGTTTCCAGAAGAAGCACATGATGAGAACATTTCTTGGTGAGAAAAATGAAAAGAAAACATGTGCCTGACTTTTCCAAAGGCACATGTTCGGAGTTCTGTCTACATTCCTGTTTTCCTCCCATGAACAGCTTTGAAAAGAGCCCAGCGCCCAACACCAAAGGGACAAAATGGGCCTTTTTGACATTTTTTCCAGTGGCTGATGGAAAATTTGCCTCCTCTACTCCACCTCCTGCTATATCTCTCTTACTGTGAGGTTGTTTAGTTTCGCTGTGTTAGCATCCGAAGCAACTCATTTTTGCTGTGTGTAACGAGGTCTTTTAACTGTTGTAAACCCTTTGAAGTTTCCTCTTTCTGCAAAGAGGTCAACACGGTCTTTCTTTTGCCCTTTCAAAAGGACCTTTCATTCATTCCTGTGTTTGGTCAAGTTGTTGTGGGCTCTGCTCTGGCCTGGCACCATGTTTCCCCCCCTCCTTGTACACAAGCAATTGCTGCTTTTGCTGCTACTGCTGTTTGTACTCCTTATTGCTTCTTTCATTTATCTTCAGTGACACACCAAAGGAAAGAGGGGGCTGAAAGGGGAGAATTTGGCTGTAAGCTAAATTGATTGCATGTTATATTTCATGGAAGTCTGGCAGGAAGAGTTGAGTGTCTCAAGAGTTTCAGGAATATTTTCATTCCTATTGTGCACATCAATCAAAGCATGGCTCAGCCCCAGCTGCCCGCCCCTGGCAGCCCATAGCAGCGCTTGCTGCATTGTCAACAAAGGTTTGAATAGAACAAAAGTCTCCCAAGTGGACGCTGCCTTCACTTGATGGGGTCACATATTACCCAACTTTTAATAAAACTCACATGAATTCGGAAAGGATTCCCAGATAGGATGACTGGAAAAGTAGTAAATTTAGCCAGTAGAAGGGATGCCCTAAACTCAAGGTGATGCTGTTACATGTGGCAGTTAATATTCTGTTTAGATATTAGATATCATGGGTGTCTTGGGACTATTAGAACGAATTCTTGCCAAATAAACACCCACCCTGGATCTGTCATGGAGGGATTTGTTTAGAGTGGGTTGCTCTTTCCCAAGCCTTCATCCATGACACCAGCTGACCAGGCTGGTTTGGATCCTCTGCAGCTTTCCATGCTTCTCCGTGGCGTGAGCATAAACCTGGCAGAGCTAACAGCTCCAGAAATGGTGAGGCTCAAGCGACACCTAAGCGATTGCCCCACTAAGTGCTCGGGCAGAGGTGTCTCTAGTGGATCACACTCCTTCCCTTGGCACCAGGGCATTGTCTTAACCTTTTCCGAGCACCACAAACCGCTGCCCTGCCCCTCTCATCCTGCCCTTTCCCTTTTAAGCCCAGGAGCTCCCCGTGCTCATGCAGAAGTTACAGCCACTCTGCTAAGCTGGTCTGCCACCAGGCCCCGATAAAAACGTGATTTTAGTAATCCTAAAACTGCTGCTAAAGTAACGAACTCTTAAATTCTGACACAGCAGGGGAGGGTTTAATTTCATGCCTGAAACCAGAGTGAGAAATAGTGACGCTGCATTCTGTCAGCAAATGCGCTGCCTTAGGCTGTCTAAAGAGCATAAAGCCATGCGATGTGTCACTGTTCAAAAATCCAAAAGGAATCCAAAGGAGCGCTTTGTGCTCGCTCCTCCCACCTTATCTAGAGCACCACTAGCTCTGGCAATCACTGTCACAAGTGAGAGCTGAGGGAATGCTGAGTCTGGAGTCATCACTCAGCTAACAAGTTAGTGCTTCTGCAAGATACACAGCAACTTGCTGACTGCCAGCACCTTATTTTGGACACAAGTCAGATGAGAAAGGGACATTGGATGCAGGAGCTCCCAAAAACCTGCTGCTCTATGCAGGCCTCCATCCTGCCACACACATCATGTGCCCAGGGAGGGGTTTGAAGGGCAAAGCTTGTAATATTACTTGCCAAAATATCTGCTTTTAGGCTTCTTATTAATCCCCCCGCTCTGCAGCACACCACAGAACCCCCATTCATTTGCTTTTTAGTAACTCATTTTCTCAGTACAAATATATGTCTAATTAATGTACTTAGGAGGAATACGCAGGTACCATTTAAAATCAATAGAAATACGGAGGATGTGGAACATAAAGATCAGAAGCAAATCCCTGAAGAGGGATTTATGGGGACATACTCTGAAGATAGGAATTGTTTTCCTACTTTGTTTTCTTCTTTGTCTTTAAAGAGCAATCACTTATTTTTAGTAAAATGCTCTGGATTAGTTTTTCCAGCTGCCTGCCCAAATTCTTTCCACCAATGCTATGTTTCTGCAGCCAGAAGAGCAACAGTACAAAAAATGGCCTTGCCCTTTACCCCTTTTTCATGCTGTTATTCGTAATTTCATCTGGGTGATTCAGAGACCCAAATCTTGACTTTATTGGAAAGGTTTTCAGAAGCGCTATGGGATAGACTCCAGCTAAATATAGGTGACAGTTATTGTCTGACTGCAATAATCGCTTCAAAAATCTCAGCCCAAAAAGTCCATGTGACAGCTATCAGTTCAAGGATCGAGCAGAAAAACTGTGCTCTTGCTGTGACTTTGCAGAGGCAGTCAGAAAACCACAGTTGAGAAACATTTAAAAGCAGAACAAAACTTTATGGCCTTGGAAAGTGAATGCTCTGACACCCAGCCAGGGTATTTCATAAGCACTTGAATGCAAACAAGACCTTTGAGCAGCATATGCGCTTCCAATAGGAAGCCTGTAGGAAGCGTTGTTACTAACCAAAAGTAAATCATTTGCCTAAAGTGCACAGCTGGTTTCAAGCTCTTGGATCTATAGATAGAAGACTAGGTCATGGGGTATACTTTCTCCATTAGCTACAGAGGCAATTGTTCAGCTCTCTGCCTGCAAGCATCAGCTGATGGTTGATAGCTGGTGCACCATCAATTAATCTCCGTCAGGTATCAAACTGATTTTGTTGACTAATACTGAATGTTCTGTATGTACCATGGCTCAAA
The DNA here is from genome assembly GCA_032466535.1 of Forpus xanthops. Taxonomy (NCBI): domain Eukaryota; kingdom Metazoa; phylum Chordata; class Aves; order Psittaciformes; family Psittacidae; genus Forpus; species Forpus xanthops. The sequence continues at coordinate 8,233 of JASSUY010010629.1, forward strand.
ACAGAGGTACGCTGATAAGGAAAAAACATGTGCCTGAAACTCCCGGGCTGTTAGAATCATGGAATCAGCTGGGTTGGAAAAAAACCTTTAAAATCATTAAATCCAACCATTCCCCAGCACTGCCACAGCAGTGTTCAAGGCCAGGTTGGATACAGGGGCTTGGAGCAAGTTGCTCTAGTGGAAGGTGTCCCTGCCCATGGCAGGGGTTGGCTCTGGATGATCTTAAGGTCCTTTCCAACACAAACCATCCTTGATTCTATGATCACAGCTCAGTCCACTTAATCAGATACACTTGTAATTTTCAGCTGGAGTAACTGGGTTTGTGCTGCTTAGAAGAGATCAGCCAAAAGACTCAGCTCTGTTTCTGCACTGAATGTGTGAACGAATGCATCCAGAAGGAATCATTTCATTTACATTCAAATGTTTCCTCAAGTTTTCCAGTAATCCTCTTTCTGCAAATATCTGAGCCGGTAAGGCTGATCACACAAACATTACAGAAAGCAAACACCAACCAGCTGTGAAGGAAGGAAATGAGTTTAAACTGCAATGAGAACGTGGGCAAAATTGGTACCTGTGTATATAGCTCCTGAGAAAAAGGGATCTCAGTTCCTCTGGCTGAATGTGTGCTACTTGGTGTAATTAGCTAAGTTGATGCAACAAGGATCTGAGTCCCAAATCTGGGATATATTGTAAGGGGTGAGTAGCAAGGAATATTTCTGTCTGCTCAAGCTTGGGCTCAGCCTGCAGGGCAGCTGTAGTCTCACAGGGTTTCTGTGTGTAGGTGCTGTGCTGAATCTAGAACTGTGATGTTATAAAACATCATCTTACAGTCATTTAAATGTGGGTCATTTAAAGCAGGCCTCCTGCGCTCGGTGCCTCCTATGCGTTTTCCTTTCTGGTTTTCTCTTTTAACCTTTATCAATTTACTTCTTTTCCATTTGGATTCTGGAATGTAATCAGCTGGGAAAACAGGCACACAGAAAACAGCATTGTGGGGCTCTCAGCCAGGTCCAGCACTGCCCCAGGAAACACTGGGGCACCTTGACTTCGCCTGGTATCAGGAGGCACTCAGCACCTAGCATGACTGGCCAATGTAAATGAATGCTGGCAGGAGGCTGATACACTGGGATTAAAGGTGATGTATAATTAGTCCACATGACTTTTGCTGATAATAACTGCAGGTAACCGGCTGCACTCTGCTAATCCCAGCCACTGGCACTGAGCGCTGAGGGCATGTGTTATCTTCAAAGGGTTCGGGTTTCATTGCAAACAAGGAGTTATCCATTAATAAAGCAGAAAGCGGTTACATTAACGCGCTCTGCCAAGTCTGCCTCCCGAAACACGTGCAGAGCTTTCCTTGCCAGGGCTTCCCTGCTGAGCAGCCCTGCCCCTGAGCCTCCCCTCTGCGGCACAGCCAGGCACCAACAGCTCCCGGAACGGCAGGAACGCCTCGGCAATTCACCGCCGGGAAATGCAACAAGTAAATACTTGAACTGTGCTGTCCAGTGAAAAGGGAACAAGACCCATCTTGGGCGGGAGAAGGCGCATGAAAAGATGTTAATCGCATGAGCAGTAATCTCTTTGGCTGCTCAGTGTGCCACACTTGGGCTTTGTTTGCCTTGACTTATCTGGCTTACTTATCCCAGCCTTGTGTGAGCATGGAGGTGGTGGAGGGCCTCTGTAAGCGTGCACGAGGTCGGCTACTGGAGAAAGGCAATGAAACGTTAAGGAGGAAAGGTGGTATCATAAAGAAAAAGCAAGCTTCAAGGCCACCTATCTAGACAAAAGGGCTCAGACAGGTAATAAAAGCAGAAAATCGTTGAGACAGCAATGAATTATGAAGGCCATTAAAACCCACAACTGAATTTACAGAATCGGCTTTCCCTGATGTGTCATAAAAACGCTTTTCCCCAGGAACTGGAGATACCCAAATTTGTATTGCAGATTAATTACAGCTTTATTTAGCAGAACCGGGGAAGGGGAGTTCAGCTCGGTCAGAATAGCACGGATATTAATAGCGTTAAACTTTCTGGATCTCAAATACTGCCAGGAAATCATTAACATTACATTTAACAATTTCAGGTACTTCTGGGTTTGAACTCCAATTTTATTATTTATGGAATCTTGATTGCCGAAAAAACACACCCAGCACTTGTATTTAGCTTCTGTTTACAAAGAGCTCTTTGTTCTCCCTGGGACCTGCATAAGAACAGAAAAGTAGATTATGTGGCTTCTTAATAGTTCTTCACAAAGGGTCTTCTGTTTCTGACAAATGGTTTATGCAAATGTATTCTCCTCACTGCTTCAAGCAGAGCTCATGGAAAAATGACATTTTGCAATAGGGAACAATGAATATTCAATGCATCATTTCTTAGGTGAGCTAACGGACAGCTTGTGTTCCACGGTTACTGCCATTCTCTGCTTTTGACGGGCAGTGGGAACTGCAGAGCATTGGCTTTTGGCCCTTCCAACTGTATTCCAAGAAAGGCAATTTGGGACTTTAAATTGCAAATGCAAAGTAAATGTTCAGTTTCTGTAATCTCAGCTGAAGGGACTGCTTTACAAAGGGCAGTACAGATAAAAACATCGAGCTGCACCCTTGAAGTCCTAGCTACTGCTGGACTGTGGGAGGGCAAGGGGGTGAAGGTTTCACAAAAGCCTCCCACAGATATTAATCCCTGGTGTGAATGGCACAAAAAAGAGGCAATTTGGAATGTACAGGCTGTATCTTACAGACCTTATTCATACAAGCAGGCATGCTGAAGTCAATGGCTTTGTTTGTGTTGGGCTAGGACTTGCCTGAGAGCAAAGGCTGCATGAGGAGCCCTCCTTTGGCAGCCCAGTTCAGAAAGGAAGGGTTGGCAGTGGGAATTTGACCTTTTCATGACAAAACCGACTTAAGCCATCCATTCACATACAACTGCTACATATAAATTATAGCGTTAATTTGATAGAGAGCAAGAAACCAAAATGAGTAAGCAAAGCAAGTTAAAATACCCATCATGTGAATGTTGAAAGCCTCCTTTGCCTCTCATGTACTTCATCTAACAGCAGTAAGCTTTTGGAGGTATGTCCCAGGAATGAACATAACAGTTTAGGGAAAATAGGCCAGATTCACTCTCTCCTCTGCATTTCTGCAGGTTTTTGCAAACACTTTTCGGGTGGTTTTTGGGGTAGGATATGAGCTGCTCCCGAGAATTGTTCTCAAGAGTAAGTGAATCTCAGCTCGCCCAATTCCGCAGCCATTTGTATTTTGTTCTTAGCACTCTTCTGCAGTTACCAGGAAGCTGCATAACTGTGTTTGTGAAAGTTACTTTGACTTTTGGACATAAAGAATTGTTCCTAAAATCTTCCTGCAGATTGAAAAGAAGATCAGCATCCTTATGTTCATTTACAGCAAAGGTATACAGTGTATGAAGCAGAGTAATTAATACTTCTGATAGATTGCTGGGCTTTTCAAGTTCACCACATTAAGTGCAACTGGAGATTAGAAAACAATTTAATGCATATAAATGTCTTCTTGTAAGTACCTCTGATTAACAGGTGACTTCAAAGCAGATTCTGGACATGCTTTAAAGCTTGCATTCCAGGAATTAGCACTGAATTTACAGCAATGTTGTAAAAAACAATACACACATTAGGTATTTCATTGCCACACAGTCACCTGAAATTAACAGCCCAAATTCAGTGTTCACTCACCTCACCAATTCCTGAATTAGTTCAACCTATAATACATCCATTCAACAAGGTAATTGTGGACAAGAACTCGACAGTGGAGACTGCAGATTCTGCACTACAGGATCAGATTGTTTTACAAGCTATGTTCAGAAACTTACCGCTTAGTCCAGACCTATCTAATAGCCATATATGTCAAAAAGACTGCAGTATTGCCCCTTCTTTAGTTCTACCAGCAGAGGTGTTTCTAGAATCTTCCCGAAGAAACTGTTCAAGAGGTGAGTAATAAAAAGCTCCAATCTACACATGGCAATAGCATCCACTGCTAGAGGTTTAAATTAATCTTCAAGGCTGGTGAAAAGCCCTTCCCCCTTTGTGGAGGCTGAGGTTTTGCTAAATATATGTTTTTAATGGCCTTACGTGGACTGTATGTGCTAATATCAAGATTCTAAGCTGAGCATTGTTTCCAACTTCCCTTGGCCCACATTTCTGGCTGACGAACAAACAAATATTGAAAGTAATTCACAGAAGAAAAAAAGAATACTGAAAACACCAAAGATGTGTTCCATTTGTAGATTTAATTAAGATATCATGTCAATAGAAAAGCACTCAGTCACAGAATAACAATTTCCTGCTGCTGTATATGCACCAAGCCAAAGCTGAGGAGTTTCTTTTCAAAGTAGGAGATACAGGTCCTGCCACAGCTGCCAAGACAAGTGATATGACATCTTGTAGATGACTGGAGTTAGTTTAATAACTTAACCTCATGGAAATCCTGAACTGCTGCTTGACAACGGGGAGGGTGTCAGGAGAAAGATCAGGGCTGTACTTTATCCCTTGGGGTCAGTTGCTGGCCACAAGTAACCATCACAGTTGGGGACTGGGTTTTTGGTCAGACCCATCAGAGTCAATTTGGAGCAGATGAGAGGGCTCTCAGTGTCACAACTTCAACACCTAATTTCACCTAATCCTTTGAATTCTGACTGTTCTTCTGAAATCTGGCTTTTGCTTACAGTACACTTTGTGTCATCTATCTGCCCCGTTTGCTTACCTGGCATTGGTCAGGAGAAGTCCAACTTGCCTCTTAACAGCACTCGCATGGTGAAGCTGGGGCATTCTCACAGCATAAACCAAGCCTGAAAAACTGGACTGCTCACTATGGATCACAGCTGGGAAAGCAGCTTTAGAGGATGGAGTAGGTGGAGAGCTCTGACAGCTCCCCAGGAGGACTATGGTCCTCTGAGACCTGTACAGAGTCTAAACAGGTAGAGAATGCCTTTTGCAATCTAGGGCCAGAGTGAAAGAGGTTTAGGATGCCAAATCCACTCCTGCTCACTATTTCCCTACTGGCTGCATCCAGCTGAGGCTGTGCACAGTGGAGGCTGTAGACCAGCTAACATATTTTAGCAAGTAAAAGGCCAGCTAGGCTACTTTCAACATCTAATGAATATGAGCAATAAAATGAGTTATGTTGATCTGCAATTTCCAGGTGCAGAAGGTGCCTCTTCTGATAGATAAATAAATAAATAGGCAGGTAAGCATCTTACACAGTACACGAAAGCCCTCAGTTTGCCCAAATGATTGCATGTCAAGTTGCAGCTATAAAGGCATTCTCATCTCTCCATCAGGCTACTTTATTTGTTATGAATAGATCCTTGATGCAGACAAAGCCAAAAACCACTATGTCCCACTAACTTCCCCCAGTCATGCACAGATAAATGCTATTATGTTTGCAAATCACGTTCCTGACACTGAGCCTAACATGAAGAGAAAACGGCTTAAAACTTGACCAGAATCAATAGCAAGACTGTAACAGAAATTGGGAGCACAACTCAGACTCCTATTATTGTAACCTCAAAGTTCCTCTCAAATTCCTTCTTGGAAGTCATGCTTGCCATATGTAGAAAGATACTAAGATCCTGCACAGGAAAAGCTGTACATGGGGAATAAACTACTGAGCTGGCATTAGTTTCACTTTAGTGTTCTGCAAGATGACATATTTCACATGAGCTCCACTGTGTAAGGTTCTTCTATCTATCAACTTATAAAAGCAAGTCGACATTAAATTTATTTCTTGGACAATACACTGGATGCTCCTGAAATCTACACTGAAGCATGAAGTGATAGTGTCTGTTGAAGCCATCAGTTCTTATTGACAAGTCTGGTTAAATTATCAGGTTGTATGTAATTTTATTTGAGGGTAGGAAAATGAAGGTTATAGCCAAGAGCTTGGTGGGGTTTTCTTTCCTGAGATGATGATTTATTCATTTTGGCTTCAATAGCTACGGTGTCAGGCATATTTTATATTTTTCCAACTTTGACACTTCAAACATTTGATTTCCCTTTGCAACTTCCAACCTAAAACATGTTTCCCATTATAGATGTTCAAGTGACTGCCTTGCACACACTGACTCATGAGGCTGGTTTTTATTTTCACAAAATATATAACCCCATTTGAATAAAATACAGATGGTGTCCAATACATTAAACACAGCAAATTTGCCATTCCCTCCTTCATCCCCTCTGTGTTCCGTTTCCCACATTTTCTGTGGCTGCATGAAATCTTATCAGCCTCAAGAGTTCCAAGGGGACGTGGCAACAGAAATTCAATGCCGCTCGTATACGATTTGCTACAATAAATAATGTGCCAATATTTTCTTTTAATTATTGGTATTTTTCTTCTATTTTGTATTGTATTTTTGTAGGGTTCTGCATTTGGAGCTCTGCTTGAAAGTGAGCTGCAAGCCAGCTTCACATGGTCCTCTGATAGAACCAAATAACTTTCCTTCCCAGGTGGCAGCTGGAGCAGCTTCAGCAGCCTCTTACATAGCCAAGCAATCTGGGAGGCAAGAAAAGGAAATATACGAGTCCTACAGTAAATAAACTGAGTAAATTAGTAAAAACTGCTGAAACTAGTTGAAGAAATATTGTTCTGGGTTTCTATGGAAGCATAAGTATACATCGCGGTATACACAGGCTTACCTGGAATGCACAAGATCTAGGGGTTTTAATAAGATTCAATCAGCATCACTAGATGGCATTGGAGGGTGCTCTATCTGATAGAAAAAAGGGAGCTTTTGTCAGCAGTCCACAGGAAGTTTTATTAGGAACACAAGCAGTTAAGGAATTAATTCCAAGCAAGCTGAAGGCATGTTCTATGCAACTTTGGTGTGGGAATTGCATCATGCAGTACAAACCAAGGCTGGCTGAGAAGCCACCGCATTGCTTCGGTTTCCTTCTGTCACACACACCATTTCTCAGCTCAAACTGGAAGACTGATATTCAGACAGAAATAGGTTGCCAAGTGTACTGAAGAAACTGAGAACTGATAAAATGTGGGCCAGTGACTCCAGAGAGGCAAGAGTTAACCTGCTCCTGAGAGTTAGCAAGGAATTTTTGGTACTGCATATTTGTTATCCCTCCCCTGCCCAGCAAATTATACAAATACTATTTTATAAATGGTATCTCTGTTTTTCTTACACCTTTTTTACTCTACAGTCCTCATGCCCCTTTCCTATTACTTTTAAAATGAGATTATGTTTTCCATTCTGTGATATTTTTGGTTAGCATCAACATCCACTGTGGAACTATTGCTAATTTTAGTCACCTACTCTTGTCCATTGATTGTTACTGCAAAGAAGCAGTTGCACCACAGCTACAGTGCCTTCTGAACTGCAAGATTATCATTACACAGTTCTCTTTATATATGCTGTTTAGTAGATGGTAAGAAGCAGCAAAGAGGAGCTTGTTCCCATATAAGCACACGATTCTGGGAGCTTGGACTTCAAGAAATGGACTGTATATCAGAATAATTATAGGTCATGAAACATACGCTGCACTATAAGGCAGTGAAATGGTGATTTACCTGCAATCTAAGCCATTAAACTTTTCAATTCTCCAGGTAGACTGTGCAGAGTCTGCTTGCAAATTCATTGTCTATACAACAAAATGAGCATTTTGGTTTTAGACTCTTGATATCCTCTCTGCTTAAGAGCTGTCATTTATCAATATCCTATAATGAATCAGAAATCAGCCATATACAGATGAAAACCTGACATTAAATTGAAGTGTTTCCATTCTTCAAACAGGCTTTAGTCTTGTTGCTCTTGGGGACTAAGAGACAGGCTGGTAAGCAGGTAGAAACAGTAGCATTCACTCAAATCAACAGCTTATGTCCAAGAATTAGGAAATACCTGCTATTAAGTCATATAAGGTTTTTAATAGGTCATGGACTTGGACAAAGCCAAGGTCTTGTATAAAACATTAAGCACACACACTTCCAAAAGTGCCATTGTGCCTCTGGTCATCTGTCTGGATGGGCTGCTCTGCATTCCTCTTGTGTATTTATAGAACGCTGCAATTCATAACTACCAATTTGTACCATTATCTTTATACATGCCAGATACTTCTACTATTGAAAACTGGAAACTGTTCTAAGGGCATACTTGAAGTTGGCAGGATGATAAATCACAGCGGCATTATACCTGTTAAACAGTGAGTAGAACTTCTGCTCCTTTCCTGAGATTGTTTATCTAATAGTATGGTTTTAATTTTCTGTGTCTTGCTAAAGCTTCCATCTGAAAGTAAGTCTTCATGTTGTCATTATTTAACTCTCACAGGAACCTATACGCATGTTAACGCCCACATGTATGTCTATATGGGAAAATCAGTGTATTTTTCCTCACATTTCAAACACTTAGGTCCCAGGGGCAAGTTTTATTCAGTTTCTAGCCCATAGATAGTTAAAAATCTAACAGTCTGATTGTGTTTCATGTGAACACAAATCGAGGATTAACTGAATTACACTGGTAAAATCAAGCTAAGATCAGATTCTGGCTTTATCATTTCAAGTAGCCATGGGATAGTTTAGTCTTCCTTCTCAGCCTCACAGTCATCTGCTGAAAAACTGTGGTTTTGCAGGGATTTTTTGTTTGAAAGCCACAATTTCTAATAAATGCATTGTTGGGCCTCTGGCTGGACATCAAAGACAGTTTCATAACAAGGGTGGCTCCTACTGAATTAGACTTCCCCGCTTGGCATGGGGAAGCGGAGCACCTATTACACAAAGGCAACTGTTGACTGCAGGCAACTACAAAGGTGTCACAAGTCAGTGCAATCCAGTACAGTAGACAAAGAAGTTTCATCAACAACCCACTCTTAAAAAAACATACGATAAGCAGTACCGGTCCTAAATACAGTAACGTACGCCGAGACTGCGAGAACCAGA
>JASSUY010010631.1:0-10879 GCA_032466535.1 Forpus xanthops
CCCTTGTCCTGTCCCTCCATCCCTTGTCCAAAGCCCCTCTCCAGGTTTCCTGCAGCCCCTTCAGGCACTGGAGCTGCCCTAAGATCTCCCCTTAAGGAGCCTTCTCTTCTTCAGTCTGAACCAGCTGAGCTCTAATCTCAACTCTTTGAACCTGTCTTTAGGGATTTAATATCAAGAGCAAACAGCATCTGGAAGATGAGATTTCAGATTTTTGATGAGCTGCTTCGAAAACAGAATTTCTGCAAAACTTTCTATTTCCTTTAGGGGTCACTCAGACTCAAGCTGAGACATCTCCAACCCTGCATCGCCTCCTGTATCAGGAGCACAGCCTGGGTTGCACATCCATTTCCTTGCTTGCTGATGAAGGGATAGCACTCCCTATGTCATCCGAATTACTTCATCTCCAACCTTCACGGTATTCCTACAATCCATGCGGAACAATGTGTAAATAAGTTCATAGAAACCTCAATCAGAGCAAAAAAACATGTGGGATAATGGGAGAGGAAAAAGGCAACCTGTGGAGATAAGGGTGGGTAAAGAAATGGAACAGCGGCAGCTACATTACGGGGTGCTTCTAAGTTGTGTTACCTTCTGTCCATCTGTTCCGTTCCTCCCGGCCAAACCAGCGGCACCCTGGGATCAAGAGGGGAAAAAGAAGGATCAGCGATGTATTCATGCACACGCAAGGGTTGGAAGCTGGAGCAAGGTGTAAATGTGCTTTCTTACCCGCCGTCCATCCGATCCAATCTCCCCCTGGGGGAAGAAGAGGACAAGAGTTAGACATTGAGTACATCCACTGCCCATTTACCTGCACAAACAACTCCACTTCAGGATACAGTTCCTGAAGGAGGGGATGCCCCTGGAAATCCCATCCTATGACTGCATTACATATGAATAGGGTTGTTACTCTCCTCATCACAGCTAAACTCTTCTTCTTTGCAACAGAAAGGTGCCCACCCCATCCCACAAGTGCCCTGTGGTGCCATTTGATCTCTTCTTTCTCACCTTCTCTCCTTTTAGCCCTGGGACACCCTAGAAAGAAAGAACAAGGCTGTGTTAGTGCCCAGGGATGATCGGGATCTAGGGTCTCAGCTGGGAAACGGTGCGGTAGAAGGAGAAGCAGAGCTCCCCATTGCTTTCCTATAACCCAGTGACTGCAGAGAGCTCAGTCAGTGGCTATGGAACTCTTACCTTGGGGCCAGGGTATCCGATGGGACCTTCGATACCTGGGTCACCCTTGAGGGAAGAAGACATGAAGTGTTAGCTCCAGTGTGGCAGAGATGCAGCCCCAGCTAACACAGGGGCAGCATTGCCGGCTGTGATGGTGGGGGGCTTACCACCACTTACCTGTCTTCCTTTCAGCCCAGGGGAGCCTGGTTCACCCATGTTCCCCTTTGCACCCTAAGGAAAGAAAAACCCCAATATTATGCCTAAGCTTGGTGCTGACTGAGAAAATGGCAATTTCTGGGAGCATCAGAAGTGGTCTTGCAAGTCCTGGGGTAAAGGTTGGACTTGATGATCTGAAAGGTCTTTTCCAGCCCTGTTGATGCTGTGATTCTATGCTGGTGCATTTCTGCATCACCAGATGCTCCTATAGAGCTTGGGGCAGCAGGACCTGCTTTGTTCCAGGGAAAGGCTCTGGGGAGAGGACCACACTGGGCTATGGGCAGAGAGTGTCAATGGTGTCAATGCATCATCTTCAGCACACACATGGGGAGACACCGGTTCTGGATGTGTGCTCCATTCACTCCATCACAGCAGTCTCCCAAAGCCAAGGTAGAAGTTGTGGAGCTGCTTCCCACCTTGGTGAAGGCTGCCTGCAGCTGAGGTGGGGTTTAGGGCATCCTGCAGTGTCTGCATTGTTCTCTTCCCACAGGCTTAGGATGACTTACCTTCTGCCCTCGGTATCCCTTGGGACCAGGTGGACCTGCAATCTCCAGGCAGCTCATCTTGTAGCACTGAAATACAACGGATGGAACAGGAGGTGTAAGCACCGTGGCTCTCCACCGATCTCTCCCTATGGACATGGTGCTAAAAAACTACTCCAACTCCAGCCGTGGGCAGAAAGTTGCCACAAGCACATTCATTATGGCTTGAGCCTGGGGCCAAACTGCAAGAATAAGACTGTTCAGTGTCAGATGAGGTGGGGTGGGCTTGCTCTTCTGGGGCTGACAGGGAGTGTGCCCTTTGGAGCATCACTCTGCGCACTGTGTATGCCAAACCACATGGTACCAGCAGGGCTTCACCTACAAAACTATCCTAAGTGATGAAATGCACCTATTCTCATTGCAGGTAGGGGAAGGCAGAGAGCATAGAGTCCATTATGCCATTTCAGACACGGGGTAAGGGTACTTCGGCTGTTGCACTGACCTATGGGTAGGCAGAGACCCATCCTGCTCCATCTGCCCTGCTACTTTTGGGGTATGAGCTGGTCTTCTCTAAGTAAGACAACTCAAACCTGTGTTACCTGGCAATGGCATAAAGTTGCTGCTCACTCACCTCTCCATAGGCTTCGTGTTTCTGCAAAGGAGAAAACCGGAAGGACAGAATCAGTGAAGGTTAACCCCAAAAGAAAACCAGCATCACAGTCCTGGAGGTCCATGTGATAGTAAAGGAGAGGAGTTGGTCTCATGGCTTTAAAGAAGTCCCCAGAGCAAACAGTGCCTCACAGGTGAGACCTCAAAGGCCATGCTGATGGTGAGTACATGTCTCAGTGATGCTCTGTGCACCCCTGGATGGGGAGCAGGCTGGGTATGGGTCTGGCCTTCAGCAAAAGCCAGGGCTAGGGTGGCAGCCTGCCCATAAATCATAAGCACAAACCAAGGAGTCCTGGTTTAGTACTTAAGCAGACAAATCCAAGATGCTTGAGATTCCATTTGCACCCTAAGTGCTGGAAAGCCATGAGAAAGGAAGAGCAACAACATGAAGGCTTTTCTCTGGCTCTGCAGAGCCCTGTCAAATCCCACAGCAGGGCTGCTCAGAAAGCATCCCCATCACCCATATGCTCTCCCCCTGTTCTCCTCCCGTATCATACCATAGCTTGGATTATCCTGTCAATGGTGTTCACATCGATGTCCAAGGTGTCCTTTTGTGTGATGGCGTAGTTGTTGCGGTACAGCTCGTGGGGCAGGTTGGCGATCTCCCGCAGCCCCTGCTCATAGACGTTCTCACTGGGGGCCACTGCGAAGAGCTTGATGCCCATGTCTCGTGCTTTCTCTGCCTGCACCTTCATCCCCCCGCAGGGGCTGCCGGTGACGTGGCCATCAGTGATGACTACTGCGAAGTTCACGCCTGAGGCCATCTGGGTCTGGATCTGCTCTGTCATATTGGAAATGGCACAGTCTGTGAAGGTGCCCCGGCCAAGGTAGTTAATGGCATTCAGCCTAGGGAGGTAAATGTCTTTGCTGCTTGTTAAAGGGCTGTATATCTCCACCACATCTGAGTAATGGAGCCCACCAAACTGCCAAGTGATGTAGACTTGGTTCTGGTAGAGCTCGCTTTCCAGTTTGTCGATGAACACAGGGATGAACCGCTTGATTTGGTCCACGAGGCTCTGGATAGGCACAGTCTGCAGGGCAACGCTCTCCGAGGTGTCAATGATGAAGTACACATTGATGGGGCAGTTCCTCTTTTCTGCGTGGACATGATGAGGCAGAACATGTCAGAGCACTCCAGGCACCCCCTTTATTGCCCCCCCAAAACCTGAACTGAGAAGCTTATCTATTCAGCACATAGAGGACAGCACATAGAGCTGTGAAGAGAGCAGACAACAGCATGAGGCTTGAGGTCCAGCTTCCTGTGAGGGTGTTAAAGCTCTTGATAATTAGCAGTTAATCCCACCTGGGTTGGAGGAAATGAGAAAGCTGAGGATTTAGGCCGAGGTTTGAAGGAAGAAGGGCAAACGTGTGACTTCCGCTCTTCTGCACTAAATGAATTCTCTGCCTGCAAGGCTGCTGGTTGCTCTCTGGTTTATAATCACTTTCAAGAAGACCATACCCAAGCACGACACTGGAAGAAGTCTCACCTATCCTGAGCACCTCACCGTCCTCAAAGGGAAGAGCTTCTCCCTTTTATCCAACCTGAACTTACCCTGTTTAAGCGTATATCCATCACCCCTTGTCCTACCAAACCCAAAACTTAAAACTCCCTTACTTATGGATACAGAGCTTATTATTGCAGCAGCTGGGAGAAGGCGCCATTGGCAGATCCCAGCTCTTCAATCCCTCTGCACTCCAATGCAAGCCCAGAAACTGGAGTTTTGGTGGACAATGTGCCTTGGAGGTGAATCACTACCATAGGGTGCTGCCTGGGAGTGCCAAGTGGTGGGAGAGGTTTAATGTACCACTGTTCCTTGTGAGCATGGCCATTGCTTTTGGTGAAACTACTGCCCACAAATTGGAAAGAGGCACCCATTTATCAGGTTAATACCTGCGCAGGAGGTAGGGCTGACATCTCCAGGGTCCCCATCAAGCTGAGCATGGAGAGAAACCAGAGCCACACAAAGGAGTGTGCAAAACAAGGCTTGTCGGAACATCTCAGCAGTTCCTCTGGATATTGAGATGCCTGTGGGAAAACATGAGTTAGATGTCAAGCACGATATACAGCCTCCTAGTGCTGCTGGGGAAACACAAAGCGAGCCAAAGATCAGGTCATGGAGCTATAGACAGTGTATCTTGATTGTCTTGTTTCATAGTTTCTCTTTATGGTCCCCCCATGCCCACATTGACTGCATCACCCCTAATCCACACGGACATAAGCATCCATGCTCCTCTTTGCCCACTTTGCCACAGCACCAGTGAAGGTGTGCAGCAGGTTCTCTCCATCTCACCAAGTGAGAACCAAAGGAACACAACATCCCTTGCTCAACAGCTCTGCTTTTTAGCCAGCACAACCCATGGAGTGAAGGGATGGATAAACAAGTGCTTGAAGAAGTGCACATCTTTAGCAATGAGCCCATCACACTGGGCCTACAAGGTCTAATTGCACACAGAAGCGTATTTTGTGTAGGGTTATGATAACTTAAGGAGCAGCAGAGTTGGAGATCTCATCTGATGAGCTCTTGAGATATTCACAGTCAAAATCCAGGCAACACTTTTCAACAGCAACACCATTGAATCATAGAATCAACCAAGACCTTTAAACCCATCCAGTCCAACCATTCCCCAGCACTGCCAAGACCACCACTAACCCATGGCACTGAGGACCTTGGCAGTGTGAATACTTGCAGGGACGGTGACTCCAGCAGTGCCCTGGGCAGTTCCAATGCCTGAGCACCCTGTGGGGAAGGAATTGTTCCTCATCCCCATCTAAACCTCCCCTGGTGCAGCTTGAGGCTGTTACATAGAGGAAGAGCTGATGCTGGGCTTTATGTCTTGAGGACGATAGCTCTAACCAGCATGGCCCCTTGAGGGCACACAGACCACAGATGGGGCATGTGTGATCTCTATTCTGAAAAGAAGGCCTGAACCCAATTCAGAAAGAGATCTTCATCCTTGAAAGGCTTTTTTGGTTATCTCTTGAAAGAATCCAAGTCTTGAATGGACACTGAGAGTATATTCGGTTGCATTGGTAGTACAGGGGGAAAGCAAGTATGCAGCTGAGCTGACTACATCCTAGTGACGTCCCTGCATAGGTCAGTGTGGCTCAGTTTTCATTGGACTGCAGAGAACAGAAGGGCTATCGTAAGGATGGAATACTTTGATGTTTAAGGAGTATTTTAGTTAAGATCCAGACTTCCTCCTTCTGCCCTTTACTACGGGCTCCCTCATCTTGTTTGACCACAATACAGAGCTGCAGGAGATCCTGATCCTTGGTAGGACACAACAGCTTTTTGCCTTGAGACAGCACCATTTAAGAGCCAGTCTTTACTGAGGAAGCTGGAGGCATTAGCTTTTGGAGAGGCTGGGAGCACCGGAGGCTTTGGCCAAGTGTCTGACTCACTCACAGATCAGCACTTCCCAAGTTTAACCATATCCTTACCTCCAGCCATGTGCGCACACGCGCTGCTCTCAACAGAGGGGCAAGAAGCAGTTAAGCTGCTTAGATAACCAGGGCCAGCTATGGCATAGGACTGCTTCTACCTGCAGTCCTGGGGCCTTTGAAATGGGTCAATGAACCACAGAATCCCATATCATAGACTGGTTTGTGTTGGAAGGGACCTATGCTGTCATCCTCAGAGTGCTATCAGCTGTTGAGATGCTGTTGTAAATCTCGTATCATCTGATATTTCCCTTCAAGCCCCATATCCTGCTGTGAAACCTCAGGTTTCGCCAGCAAGAGAGTGTATTTCTGGCACATGTTCACATATGCAAAAGCATATGGAGTTATTTACGCAGAGGTCTTTCAGGAAGACCAGAGTTCTCTGCATGTGGGTATCTCTTCCCATCCCAAGCAACTGAACCAACTGTAATATCAGGGCAAAGAAATGGCTTGCACTGATTCTTCCCACTGTGTATATTACAGTTATTTGTGCTCCCACATTTGACTATCACACACAAGTTCCTCCTGGTGCACTGTGTACTTCTCCTTCAATCCCACAACACCTCTTAGAGCTGAGCAAATTGGTCCCACGTTCCCACAAATTCAGGTGCCCTGTTCTGTAAGCAAACTCTGCCTGCAAGGAGCTTATTTCAAGCCACGAACATTACACTCCCCTCAAGCAAAGGGAACTATTCTAGCTATGGCTTATACAGAATAAAGTTAGAAACTCCACTGCTGTTCTGACAGAGACCCAGACCCAGCTTTATTCATGCCCAGTGAGCAGTGCCTGCAATGCCACCCGCACGTATGGCACTCCACTGTTTGCTAAGTAAAACCAGGGGGGGAAAGTCACCCCAAAAGCATACTGTTTGGCACAAAAGCTCCCATAAATACACCTCCTTTTCCTCCTTTGCATGTGGGAACAATGTCAGTGTTGGTCGCAAACATGACCACAAGGAGCACTTGTACTTTACTGGGCACATCACTCAAGGGGGAAGGTTTCCCAGCATCAGCAGGGATCCCAGCCCTTCTCCAGCTCTCCTATTGCAGCTCCACTGGGAATTTAGCCAGGGAAAGCCCGGGAATGCTGGATGGAGCAGACAGACCCCAGCTATCAAACAAATAGAGGAGCATGTGCTGATGAAACCCACAAAACCTCGGAGGCATGGATCCCAGGTTTGTTTAACCCGTATCTTCTGTAATCCCAGAAATCAAACAGGAATCGTGCAGCACATCATTCACGCTGCTGCTCATCAGGATAGCTGAACTCAGCTTGGTTGTCCCAGTGATTTGGTTCAATAATCCCTCCCCCCCCAATAGATTCTGTAGGCCTTTGGCCCTTGTAGATGAGAGTCTGTGGCTCACACTACCCACAGTGGGCAAAAAGCTCATGGAAAAACACCCAAACTAGCCAAAAGCAATAAAAAAACATATATTCTGCTATGGTAGGTACTGCCTCAACATGATGTGCCTGAACGGAGTGGCTTGCTAGCAAGCCCATAAGCAGCAGCATAAGCTCTGCAGCCTGCAGCTGGGGTCTTGGAGGCTAGCTCTTCTATTCATCATTGGAGATCCATCAGAAAACAGCCACAAGCCACCCGTTACAAGGAGAGGAAAATTCTGCCTACCTGGAGAACGAAGTCATCAAAATCCCCTCCAAAAGAGCCTCCCAAACACCAGGAAGAAGACTTGGTCGAGTTGCTCGTATCAGGAAGGCTCCCGCATCCCAGGCTCTGAGTGCTCGGGGGGTCTGGGGAGGAGCAGCAAAGGCGTCTCCAGCCCAGTCTCTTCTATCCTGGAACTGCCCCTTCTCTTCCTCCTCCTTCGCAATCCTCATGTGTAGTAGCTGCAGACATCCACCGAGAGTCACTGTGGGTCCACCAGCACCTCGGGATGGTCTCCTCCCATCGCTCCCCTCCCAAGGCTGTCATCTTTGGACCTGAAGGCATCTTTCTTCTAAACAAGCTGGAAGAAGTCTCGTTTTTCCATGATGAGAGGCCCCATTTTCGTGGTTGGCATCGCTGCCCCACATATTTATATCATCAAATAGTGTTCCTCTTACTTTCCCCCTCCTTTTCCTGTCCTAGTAACGTGTCCCGAGTGGAACAAATAAAACAAGAACAGCTCAAAAAAGAGCAATTTACATCTCTAGCTTTTGCAGATATCCAAGTCTTCCTCGGAGTCATCCAAGTCTGAGTAGTACCTGTTACTATTGATAGGTTTGGGTGTTTTGTTGCTGGGTTGGGGCTTGGTGGGGCACTGATTTTCCTTTTTTTGTTTGATTTTTATATTCACAGGCAATTTTTAGCTCTGATGAATCAAAAATTGTGGGAATTGTCCCAATAAAATAAAGGGAACAGCAATGACTTTCATGAACATTGCCTGTTATCCATTGAGTTAGCACTTTCTGGGCCCCAGAGAGTGAGCAGGATGCCAAGGGAGGAGATTCTCCCTGCACTCTAGGGAGACCTTAGCAGCTCCAGTGCCTCGAGGGGTTATAGAAGACTTGGAGAAGGGCTTTGGACAAGGACCTGTAGATCCACAACAACGTAGGGTCTCTGGGATGTCATCATCTCCTAAGGATCTAATGAAGAAATACAAGGTCATAGATAGGGGCCTGCACTTGGCAAGGCTTCAATAATGCTGTAGGTTGGGAAATCCTTGGGGGTGATTAAAATAGATTCCTAGAAACTCCAAACAGTGCTTCCTTACGTGGTAGCAAACAGCACTGCATGAGCACGCAAATGTTGTATATATGTACAAGAATGGGATGCTAAGTAAGGACGAACTGCAATAGCATAGGGGATTTAAAAGATAACACCAGAATGTTAACATTGGGAAAAGTATGCAGAGCCCCCAATCGCCCTTGTGTGACTCTCTAAACATCCTGGAGCAGTTGACTTTAATGGCCTAAATCCCAGGAAATGCTGCTAAAATACGGGATCAAATGAACGTTTGCTTTTTTTTTTTTGTCAGAAAGATTCTCCTTTGTGTCTCATTTTACCACAATTCAAGAATGTTAAACACAGTGGGGGCTGTTTGCAAGTACATGACCTGAGCTGAGCTAGGAAAGAAACGTGTTTGCTTCTTTCTTTTCTTTAATAGATCTATTTGAAAGATGTTGTAATAGATGTATTCAATAGATGGTTTAGTAGATCTATTTAATAGATGTTATAATAGATGTATTTAATAGATGGTGCAATAGATCCATTTAATAGATGTTGTAATTGATCCATACGATATTTGGCTTAATAGATATATTTAATAGATGTCTTAATAGATATATTTAATAAATGTTGTAAAAGATTGATTTAATAGATATTTTAATGGATGTCTTCTCTTTAGCATCAGTGAGGATGAACAAGACCTGCCAAGGATGTCTCAGAGCCAGCCAAGCCTGCACCCAGGGTGTACACAAAGGGTGGTGAGGATCAGAGGGTGGATGTGGTAGTATTGCTCTGCTGCAGACCTCTTTATATACATACAGCAAGCACTATGTATAAAAGAGGGTCAACTGCGCACAGAAAGAAATGTCTTTGTCCATTTGATGAGATTATCATTCTTCTGATGAAGAAGAAGAGGTGGATGAAGTTTTCTTTAGGCACTTGAAGGAATCCTTACCCACAGGCCTGGTACTCATGAGAGGATTTAACCATCTCATTGTCTGCTAGGAGATAGCAGGTCATAGTCATGACCATCACAGGAGGTTTCTGGAATGGTTTGAAGGCAAGTTTGTGATGGAGGTGGTGAATGAACTGACTGGGGGAGATGGTCTTTTGGACCAGGAAAGAATGGCTGAAAATGAGAAGTCTTCAGGGGCTACAAAACTGTGGCACTTAAAGGGCAACAGGGCAAGCAGCAGAATTACAATCCTAAACCTCAGAGGAGCAAGGGTTTACCTGCTGGGGGGAAGAATACAAATGCACTGTATGAATTGAGTTAGGAAGCAAGCATTTCAGAAAGCAGAGTATAAATATCCGGCCTTCTGTTTGTCATCAGTGAAAATGCAGAGATTTATCAACTGCATACTTAGAAAGACATGAAAACCAACATGCATTGTTTTCACCAAGCACTGTCTTGGCCTTGTTTTTTGTGCTCATTGCATATTTAGAAAGCAAGACCCTTGGAGACCACTGTATCATCTCAGAAACACATGAGGGGCGGATGCAACTGCAGGCAGACCCAAAGAAAGCACAGTAGCTCTTTTCCAGAGAAGCAGAGCAGTCCCATAAAGCTGTTTCAGATGGATGCAATTTAAACCAGGAGATTGAGTTTTAGCGTGGGCTACAAGGAGATGTACAAAGGAAAAGGAGCAGCTACACAGCTCACAAAGAAACAATTGAACATCCCATAAATCACACTTAAGTCTACAGGGGGGTGTAAATAAAACAGTAACCATTCATGCCTGACTGACTCCCTTACTTCAGACTCTATACAGAGTCATAGAGGGGAGCAGAAAATCAAGAAGGTTTTTCCTTCTTTCTTCCTACTCTTGACATTCCTTCATTTCCTCTCCATTAAGTGGAATTGAATATTAAATAGCTGTTCATTATATAGGGTGTTCTGTGAGAAGCAATAATAGTACGTGGCTCAGATACATAGGGAATGAGCAACTAATCCATGTCCATGCACCTTCCCTGCAAATACCTTTCCATGAGATTTTTAGTTCCACTGAAAGGAGGAAAAAAAGGATTAAAGGATTAGGAAGAGGCACTAAAGAGAGGATAGAGATAGTGTATGAGGCTCCCATGAATGTCTCCTCATCTGGACAGACCTCCTTATATACCTATAGCAAGCACTATGTATAAGAGGATCAACTGCGCTGTCGTGGTTTGAGGCCCCCCTCAAACAGTTCTGCACACCCCCCCCTCTTTCTTCCCCAGTCCCGGGGAAAATGGGA
>JASSUY010010634.1:0-44400 GCA_032466535.1 Forpus xanthops
CAATCACATTTATGTCTCCACAGGGCATGCAGTAAAGCCAGATTCACCCCAGTGGGCCTTGTTATCATTATTGCACAACAAACCACTGGCTTTCGCTTGATTTCCTCCATGTGAGCCCTTACTGTACATGGGAACTGTATCCTTCATCATGCAAATAGCTTTGCTTAGAAGAGGGCTGGGACTGGAATAACAAGGGAACAAGATTGAGGTTTCTCATCCAGGCAGCAAGAAAATTCACACGATGCTCAGGGTAACTCTACATGCCCCTCCCTTGTATAATATTTACTACCTACCTTTTTTCTTACATCCCATGTACATGCATAGATGAATGCCCTTCTGCAGATACTGCTCTGGAGATGGTCTGTAGGCCTCTCTTGTCCTTTTTACATTTATATTAACTCTTCGATTCATCACGCAGGGAATGAAAGGTGAATCAATGCCCAGAGCTGGGTGTTCCGTTAGTCAGTGAGCTCCATGCCTGGCCACATTTTAAAAATAAACTGGGGTCACCCTGCATTGCATGGGGCTTTATCAGCCTGCCAGGGCAGGGCAGGAAGCACTGCTGAGTTCCTTTCCTTAGTGCTACGCTCTTGCAGACCACATGTGCTTTCCAAGCTTAAAAATAACATGGCCGGAGGCCAAGTGCCTCCTTTTGCAGTCTTGACCAGGATGCTCTGCCCTGCGAGACCTCTGGCTCTGCAGATGAAGTTGTTTACTGTCACCAGATAATTTCTTAGGTGAATTACCTTCCAGTATCTGCAGGGGGCCTACAAGGATGCTGGAGAGGGAATCTTCATTAAGGACTGCAGTGATAGCACAAGTGGTAATGGGCTTAAACTTAAACAGGGGAAGTTTAGATTGGATATGAGGAAGAAATTATTTACTGTGAGGGTGGTGAGGCACTGGAATGGGTTGTCCAAGGAAGTGGTAAATGCTCCGTCCCTGACAGTGTTCAAGGCCAGGGTGGACATGACCTTGGGGGACATGGTCTAGTGTGAGGTATCCCTGCCCATGGCAGGGGGGTTGGAAACAGATGGTCTTAAGGTCCTTTCTAACCCAAACCATTCTATGATTCTGTGATTAAGGCTGAAAGAAGACATCTTTCTTAGGATCCTCTGGTACCGTTCAAGATTCTCTCATGGCCAGCTGCCCCTGGACACACCACTTCCAGAGGTTACCTGCCCCAAAGCTCTGCTAGCAGAAGGGGTTAGGCCAGACAACCCCAAGTCCATCACCATCTGGCTCAGCTGAATTCATTCTGGGTCACACTAACAGTCTAGGCTACCCCAGCTGATTTTACAGGAGTAGATTAGGAAGCATGCATCCAACCTCTTCTCCCAGCAAACTCTACAGGCATCAACCTCTGGAAGAGAGTCAGGATGGAAACTGAAAGTGACAACATCTTCAGGTTGCATGAGTTTCCCAGAACTATGTCTGTTTTCAACCTGAAGAGAGGAAGTTCCCCTGGTCAAAACTGTCCTTTTCTACTGTATCCACACCAGAAAACCAAACAGCAACCTCAATTAAGGCTTAAGGATCACGATGCTCAGTGACCAAAGTCAGTGGAGCCTGGCCACAACAGCAGCAATGGTGGCAAGGGCAGAGCATTCCCACATTTCATCAAACACAGCTTTACTAATAAGGAAAGACTAAATAATACAGGTGAAACCAGTAGCACAGCCTGCTGCAGCAGTCTGGCCCTCCCTGTAACAAAGGCCGCTCTTTTCCCTTGCTTTTAACTTCAGCCCAAGTAATTTAAGTCTGATAAAAATATTTATGCTTGCTCTGGCTGAGACAGCTTTTGTGTGGGGAAGAGGGAGAGTCCAAATGCTTCCAAGCTGAAGAATAAGAAAAAGAAACATCGTTTCATCTATACATCATATTTAGCAACATTTCAAGTATGGGGTGGGGAAGGAGGGCAGGTATTAATGAGGTTTTATACAGCAAGTTCCCAAAGTGATCTTCAACCTTCTCCAGACTTCTGGCCCTGAAGTTGTTTTTCTTATTCAAAGTATAGACAATGTCCAGACTTGGTAACAGACTTAAATCTACTGCAACAGGCTGCCCAAGCAAGTTGTAGATGTTCTATCCCTTAGCAGTGTTCAAGGCCAGGCTGGACAGAGCCTTGGACAACATGGTCTCAGTGAGGTGTCCCTGCCCATGGCAGAAGTTTGGCACTTGATGATCTTAAGGTCCTTTCCACCCCCAACCATTCTACCTTTCGCAGACCCTCCTGTGGCAGTTCCAGGGCTCCAAAGCCCCCACTGAAGGAGGGTGCTGTGGTCTTTACTGCATCGCAGGCAGGACCGCTGCAAGCAGTGGAGCCTGCCCTCCTCCTGCTCCCTGAGCATTCCCTGGGTGAGAGTGCAGAGACCCCATCTCTTGTGCTCCCATGGGCACAAAGCCGAGAAAGAAGTAGTGAGACCAAGGAAAGCTGTTCAGGGAAGGGAAGACAGGAAGCAAGGGGATATGTGGAGTCCCATCTTCTTGATGCAAAGCTCTGTCTCTGCTTGCTGCCCAGCATTTGATGCTGCTTGTTCAAACCTGCCTCTGGCACCAGAATTAGTTTCCTTCTGGGCTTTTCTATAGCAGTCTCTGCTTCAGTGGCTGGGTACTGCACTGATTTTAAGGTTAACAATGGCTGTGAACAGCCCTGGAAACTAAAGGAGCAACTACATCCCACTCTCTAGCTGGTGAGTGAGGGCTCTGAGATAAAAGCAGCTGATGGCTCTGCTGCCTGATTAGAAACAATCATCAGCTGCATCCTACAGCACTTGGTGTGTTCAAAGGCCTCACCAAGAGCACCTTCAGCTCTGCACCCTCAGGCCTCATCCTTTCAAGCCTGAAGTAGCCTTCCCAGCTGGAGGATCCCGATCAGCCCCACAGTAGGTCTTGAATGACATGGGAAGCCCCAGGAGCAACAGGGGAAAGACATTACTGTTGTCATGCAGTTCAGATTGGTGCAGTGAAGCTGCATGCAGAAGGATGGCAGCTCTCACACTAGCTGATCTGAGAGCCCTGCCTGCACAATTCAGTAATGTTTAGTTTGCTATCTCATCTGGAGCACAGTTATAGGTAGTGTGTTGCAAGGAAAGGAAGAAGCATGTGAAGCTCACAGGCACATAAAGCCTTCACACAACCAGGCAGTGTCTTGCCTAAAGTCAAGTGATGGCTGGAAAGCACCCTCTGCATGGGGACTTTGAAAGCTGACTGATAATCCTCTTGCATACACATCATAAAGCCAAGGGATGAGTGTGTCCAGAGAGGCTTGCTCCAGAGCTGCCACTGAAAAAGACTCTTCTCCTTTGCCACATTTGGGCAGAACCAGACATGCCAAAGGCTTGACAGGAGATAGGCTGGAGCTCTGAAAATAGTCAGGTGAGATCTGGCTCACCAGCCATGCACAGCCCCTTGGCAGTGGAGCACAGGCAAAGTTGTAGCTCCTCACCAGCACAAATGCAGTCCCCTAAGCCAAAAACTGGTGCTAAGCTGTGCAAACCAGCACTTGCTGTGCCTGCACCTCTGCAGTAACTGTCTTCACATCACAAGGGCTACCTTGGCCCCTGCATGAAGGGCCTTAAGGGAAAATCATCTGCAGAGGCTACTGCAAGACAACATCAAAACAGCCATCACAAGTTTCCTGACTGTAGTCAGCCCTGAAGATGAACACTGTTTGCAGTCCACGCTAGTGCAAGCAGATTTATTTAGTGGTGTTTCATGTGGCATGGGGGCAGAGCTCAGCTCTTCTTTCAGTTGCTGCCATGAAGACCTCATCCTCACCTGGGAGCATCACAGAGCTCATCTGGTGTCCTTGAGGGCCAACCTGGGACAGCCACTGCCCTGTGGCAGCATGTACTTTCTCCCTTCCCTCCAGCCACCCTGCCATAGTGGCCCTCTGCATAAGCTTCATAGAGATGACAATGCTCAAAGCCATAGCAATGTGCTGTCCCTTCCAGCTAAAATGTGCTCAACTTCTTATGTCCCCAGGCCTTCCTCACACCTTTTTCAACAGCAGCTTCAGACCCCTTTTTCCTCCTGCTTAATCTGGCAAAGGAAAAGAAAGCAGTTTGAAACTTGCCTCTGTAGGCTGGTCATATGCTCTGAGCTCAACCTTTTACCTTCTCTAAGGACACAGGAGAATATTTCCCTTTCACTAATGGTCCTTTTCTTTCCTCAAGAGCTCCTCATATAATGGTATTTTTTCCACTTAAATTTTGAATCATGGGAAGCAAAACATGCTCTGGTTGGTGTTCAGCAATAAACCAGAAAGGAGTGAGGTGAAGCTTTGTTCTTAAATTGGAAAAACCCAAGTCAAGCCCCTGAATGCGGTTCAGTAATGCACTGAACACGCCAAGACATCATTTACAACACACTTGATTGCTTCCTGCTATTCGGCTGACACAAAAGGCATTGAATAGGTGGCTACTACATTGTGCTTTGCTTTGGTAGGCTACAAGAAAAGAGGCAATTCAAAGAGATGATAGAAACTACAGCTGGTTGGGAGCTTGTTTCATTGGAAGCTGCCAAGTTTTTGAAACCAGAACTTTCACGAGAACAAATACGATTTCTGACTTTTTCTGGTAAAGGTCCTTGAGCTCTGGAAAGGACTCCACTGCTTGTTTTGACTGGAGAGATTAATAGCCCCAAACAACCACTAACCTGCACTTGAGACTTTCTTACTGGGAGATGTGAGTCTCAAGCCCAGGGATTCCAGACCCAGCACAGCTGTACTCTTATGGCTGAGCTTCTGAAAGCTTCACGATCCTTCCCCTTGCTGTAACAGAAAACAAATTGTCTTTTGGCCCCTGAATGTATAGCCTGAAGATGCTTGTGCTGCATTTATGAAGACCCGGTCAAGAAAAAGGTTTGCTGAAAGCCCTTTGTAACATACTATGTCCTTCTCCAGTTACCAAATATTGTTGCCACCTCTGCAAGTGTTCAGAGGTATGCCTGGCTACAGCAGAAATAAATGATGTTTCCTCTTACTAGGGACTGTATGCTCTAAACTGCAATAAACATGCACAATGAAAGAGAAATGGAAATTGCAGAGATGTATGTCAGTGTTATTATTCCTGCCAAACACTAGGAAAGACGCAGTTTATTTAGTCAACCTCATACCACACTTCTGTTTCTCCACCATCTACCCATCAATGTTTACAGAGCAACTGAAAGGCATTTGCTGGCTCAGAACAGATGGTGAGGGCTGTTTTCCTTCAGCTGCTACATGTAAAGCCCCAGGAATAGATACATGCTGGATGGACGTGTGCAGAAAAACATGAAGGTACCACTAGAGAAAGCAAAAACCTGGTGAAGATATCAGATTGGTCTCTGCCATTAGTTACTGGGAGTATGTTATTCATATGTTGCCACTTTTGCACTGAGAAAAAAGAGAAAACGTTCAAGTTTTAATTTTATACGCACATATTTAAAAAACAGAGCACATGTGTATGCCCTGGTAGTCTGATCACTTACTTGGGATGCCAGAAACCTCTCTGAAGGCTCTCCTCCAAATTCAGGAGGGAGTAAATGTAACCTAAGCCTTGGTCTCCTTCCTGGCCCTTGAGGTTGCTGCCCTCATCACTTGGCTGCTCTCCATGTTTGACCTGGGTTTCACATGACTTGAGGAACTGGGTTTGGCAGAACTTCACTCAAACCTATCTTGTTCTTGAGACCATTTTTACTGGAAAAGTGTTTTCTGGGGTGGGCAGAGGAAGAGTCCCATTTTGGTGAAGAATTTCGGACCAGAAGTGGGTGAGGTTTCCTCCCAAGTCAGAACCAAGTTTGTTGGGTCCTGTGGGTTATCCAGCACCTAGTGTAATGGATGCTGCCAGCTCCTAGAACACATCATGCCAAAGCACTGCATCTCACAACAAAGAGTTTCCATGTTCCTTGAGTCAGCAAGGTGGAGCATCAGGTGGGGCTGGCGAGGTGCTGGAACTTCAGGGGGGCTGTAAGGCCCTTATAGCCAAGGCAAACACTTGTACCCATGTACTGAAACACACCCCAGGGTGACTAAATGTTTATTGCACTAGTCTACCCTTCCCACCCCATGGCATAGGTATTAGCACATGTGACCCTGCCCAGGTACAGGCAGCAAGAGCTCAGACACTCATGAGGATCCTCAGCTGGTTTCTACCCTCCAGGACAAAGACCCCACTGCTGCAGTGAGAACACGTCCTCAGCCCATTATAGAGCCATGAAGACCCCCACTGCCTGCTCCCCCATCAGCTGTGGCAGCACTCAGCAGAGAGCCCACCTAGAGGTCACAGAGCATGGGGCAGCCAGGAAAGGCTTCTGCTCTTTCCTCTTGAGCCCACAGTCAGCTGCAGCACACACAGTCCTGCCAGGAAAGTTAGGAGCCACAAAAATGCAATACAGAGCCTGAGCAGCACCAACTTGCGCTGTTCTTTCACCCTCCATGATTTAAGCTTGCATGCAGGACATTGGTGAGATAAGCTGAGACAGAACAGTGCCAGCCACAGCAACTGTAACTCCTTCTCTGACTTGTCTTTTTGAGCATTAAATTGGTCCTACAAAGTACCAAATTCCAGTTGCTAGCACAGTCACAGTTGGTTCAGCACAGGCTGGTGGGATTGGGCTCTATCTCTGGCTCTTCATCAAAGCCACCAGTGGAAAGGACCAAGTGCACCAACACAAGGTGCAGAGGCCTGGATGCTGAGACTGGTACCATAACCAAGCTGGGTCAGGACTGCAAAAGACAGGTATGGCAGAGCTTCCAAAACATGCCTGGAAGCTCCACCCCAGGTCAGCTGCTTGGCCACAGGACAGCAGTTGGACAAGCCCACTTGCCTGATAACTATTGTTTTGTCGTTTGATTGAGAACACATTAGCCTTTTGTAACATCCGTGGACATCCTGTCCTGGGCCTGCTATGGTGCCAAGGGGGTCAGTTGCACAGCCTGAGTCGGACATCCTGCCCAACAGGTCTGCTGTGGACTTTCGGAAGCAATATTTTCCTCCCTGGGTCACCAGATCAGGTATTTCCAAGGAAATGGTGATGCTCATCCTGTGTTCAGGATGAGATAGCCCTCCCTTCCCACGGACAGGCGGATTCGGGGTGGATAAGCATGTGAGTGGCACTGACAGTGCTTTGGAGGCAGGTGTTGTTGTGCAGCCCCAGGTCCAAGTGAGGAGTGATTTTGCCAGCATCTCTCCAAGCAGAGGAGCGCTTGACTGGCCACTGGGGAAGACAGAGAGTCTCTCGCATGTCTTCCAGTCATTCGCTCCCTTTGCTGTCAGGAAGCTTTTTCTCATTAACTCTCCCTGGCTGCAGTTAGGGGTTCAAACTTCCCAGCGACCAGGGCAGGTAAAAGTAGGACAGATTGTTTTTCTTCTTGCAGTAGCACGCAAGGTGTTCAGAGGTCCTCCCCTCCTGCCTCAGCTTTTGCTGCACATAGATGCATTTGTAAGATATTGCCATGAAATCCCACGGCCTACTACCCTAAAGCCTAGACAGCACACAGTTTTCTTTCTGGCTCAGGAGTTACTTTTTTCTAGGGCTCTTTTCCAAAACCTGACAGATTTTCAGTTTCATCAAAAAGTGGAGGATTTATCCAGCTATTTCCAAGTCACTAATTCTCAGTGCATACAGGTATAAAGCCATGATTCTGGCCCTCTCTTCTTCCCTCAGAAACCAGCAGCTACCGTCAAAGAAAGACAGCTGCGTTATCTACTAAATAAACACAGAATCACATCATGCCCTCAAAGCATTGTTTATCCACTCTAAGGCTGGACCCAAGAAGTGGTGCCCATGGAGATGACAAGACCAAGCTAACAGCATGAGCAGCCTGTTACTGAGCATCCTGCCTGCTGCCTGAACGTGTTATTTTGCTTTCTGGCTGTGCAAGCAGCTCCTGTCAGTAAGCAGCACGTGTGCAGTCTGTGCAGTGCCTTGGGTTCCCCCTGCTACAGCCAAGGGGTTTTACAAATTGGAACACAGCGCTGGCTGCGAGGGAGGCAGGAGGGGAAAGGTAGGAAGTGTGCTTGTGGCTCCCACCCACATACGGAGCTGTTGTGGTAGGATCCCGGCCAGGAACGGCTTGGCTTTTTAAGCCAAGTGAATTTTGTCTTTAATTGTCAGGAAAACAATTGGAATAGAGTTAACTTTTTGTTTGTTTGTGGTTTGTTTCTATTTCTATGAGGGGAAAAGACACACACCAAGCAAAAAATAAAAGTTGTCCTGTCACCCTTACCTGCTCAAACCTAACGTGATGGAGCCCAGGCGATCACCGGTCCTTCCCTCAGCGCAGATGGACACAACCCCTGCTGCTTCACCAGAAGCCTGGTAATGCAGCCACAACATGCGGAGCAATGTCTCTGCACAGATGCTCTCTGGCCTCCCCAGTGCTTTCATGGGACCCTCCATGGCTGTGCCGCTCTCAGCCACACGACCTCCCCTTGCACGTGCAGGCAGCCATGGCTCATCAATCCCATTCTTACAGCCGCCAGTGCCAGGGTGCATCAGGGATGTCGGTCAGTGGGAAGGGGAGAGGGGTGGCCATGAGGGGACATCATGAGAGGAGTGGTGGGGCAGTTGTGAGGTGAGATCATGGAAGGAGAGTGGAGGCAGCCATGAGAGGTGAGGGGAGATCATCCAGCAAGAGCAGCCATGAGGGGAGCGGTGGGGCAGTCACGAATGGAGATCATGAGGGGACAGGAGGGGCAGCCATGAAAGGGGAGGGGGACTCATGAGGGAGAGCAGGGGCAGCCATGAGGGAAGATCATGAAGGGAGATAGTGAGAGGAGAGCAGGAGCGGCTATGAGGGAAGATCATGAGGGGAGTGGTGGTGTGGTTGTGAGGGGAGACAGCGAGGTGAGAACAGGGGCAGCCATGGGCTGCGAGGGATGGCCATGAAAGGATATCTTGAGGGCAGATGAGGGGTGGCCATAAGAGGTAAGGGCGGCAGTCCACTATAAGGGGACAGATCAGAGGTGGCTGTGACTGGAGATTATGAGGGGAGATCAGCTTGCCCTCAGTGACATGGTTTAGTAGTGGACTTGGCAGTCCTGGGGTAACAGTTGGACTCAATGATCTTAAAGGCCTTTTCCAACTTAGTTGATTCTATGATCTGGCAGTCATCTCAGGGAAGGGTGGTGAGAATACAGAGAGGGTTCAATTGCCAAGAGGTTTGTTCAAATCTGCCCTTCTTTTCCCTAATGAATTCTCAACAAGGTGGAGAAAATCACACCAGTGTTGTTAAATCAGGTAGTTGCTACCCTGACTCTCCTCATGCTAAGCTAAATTTAGGTCATGCATCACTACATATCCACCTTAACTGTACAACCATCAAAATGAATGCTTTGGTATTAAAGTGTTGGTGGAGGCATTAATAGAAAGTTGATTTCCCAGCAGTGATACACCACTCCAGCACATCTAAGAAGAGCACATGTGGATATTGGCACGGCTCAGACATGACTTGCAGAATGATTATGTTTTACATGTAAAACTATGAAGTCCCGTTTCAGTCATGTAGCAAGGAGCACTTACACACTACAGACAGTAGAAAGCACAGTAGTTACCAGACCCTTCCACACTGAGATGCTGAACAAAAACACAGCAAAAAGAAGCCATCATTGCAGGTTATGAATTAGGTTGACCTGACATCTACTTTATCACAGTCTTGACTCAGTGACAAAGTCATGCTCCTGTATCAGGAGACCTGCAGGCCTAAATATCAGCCTTGAAAAGAGAGGCTGCATGGAAGCCTCATAGCAGCCTTCCAGTACCTGAAGGGGGCCTATAAGGATGCCGGAGAAGGACTCTCCAGCTGTGTGGTTCCAAGCTGTGTGGTTCAGTTGATATACTGGAGGGAAGGAATGCCATCCAGAGGGATCCTGACACACTTGTGAGGTGGGCTGATGCCATCCTGATGAAGTTTAACCATGCCAAGTGCAAGGTCCTACACCTGGGTCAGAGCAATCCCAGGCACAGCTACAGGTTGGGCAGGGAAGAGATTCAGAGCAGCCCTGAGGAGAAGGACTGAGGGGTACTGGTCAATGAGAAAATGAACATGAGCCGGCAGTGTGCGCTTGCAGCCCAGAAAGCCAACTGTATCCTGGGTTGCATCGAAAGGAGTGTGACCAGCAGGTCGAGGGAGGTGATCTTGCTCCTCTGCTCCCAATACCGATCCTTGAGGGAAACCACTCATTACTGGTCTCCAGATGGACATTGAGCCACTGAGCACAACTCTTTGCATGCGGCCATCCAGACAGTTCTTTATCCACCGAGTGGTCCACCTATCAAATTGATGTCTCTCCAACTTAGAGACAAGGATGTCATGTGAGGCAGTGGGAGGTGTCATTGCCCATGGCAGGGGGGTTGGAACTAGATGACTTTAAGGTCCTTTCCAACCTAACTATTCTATGATTCTATGCTTTGCTCTCGTGAGACCTCACTTGGAGTACTGTGTGCAGTTCTGGTGTCCTGAACATAAAAAGGACATGGAACTGTTGGAACAAGTCCAGTGGAGGGCCACGAGGATGATCAGGAGGCTGGAGCACCTCCCATGTGAAGATAGGATGAGAAAGTTGGGGCTGTTCAGCCTGGAGAAGAGAAGGCTGCGTGGGGACCTCATAGCAGCCTTCCAGTACCTGAAGGGGGCCTATAGGCATGCTGGGGAGGGACTCTTCATTAAGGACTGTAATGATAGGACAAGGGGTAATGGGTTCAAACTTAAACAGGGAAAGTTTAGATTTGATACGAGGAAGAAATTCTTTCCTGTAAGGGTGGTGAGGCACTGGAATGTGTTGTCCAGGGAAGTCGTGAATGTTCCAATTGCTGGCAGCGTTCAAGGCCAGGCTGGACATAGCCTTGGGTGGCATGGTTTAGTGTGAGGTGTCCCTGCCCATGGCACGGGGGTTGGAACTAGATGATCTTAAGGTCCTTTCCAACCCTAACTATTCTATGATCCTATTACTTTTCATTAAGGACTGTAGTGAATGTCAAGGGTTAACGAGTTAAAACTTAAACAGGGGAAGTTTACATTGGATATAAGGAAGAAGCTGTTTACTGTGCGGGTGGTGAGGCACTAGAACAGGCTGCCCAAGGAAGTTGTGAATGCTCCATCGCTGGTGGTGTTCAAGGCCAGTTTAGACAGAACCTTGGGCAACATGGTCTACACTGAGGCATCCCTGGGGCGTTGGAACTAGATGATCTTAAGGTCCTTTCAAACCCTAACCATTCTATGATTCTATCCGCTTAAACAGGGATCAAAAACGCTGGATGGGACTGGAGGTTTGTGTGATATTGCACTATTGTTTTGCTAAATAGTCACAGCTGTTATATTCAAACATTTGAGGAGGAACAGCATTTATAGCTGGCTATTGTAGCCAAAATATCACCACAGAAATGAAAACCAGTGCTTTATTCCATTGCCTGAAATCACAGCTTTTTTTATAAAACAAAATATGGTTCCCTAAATAAAGTGCAAAAAAAAAATCCAACAACCAACTCCCCAAAAACAGACTGTGAGAGTCTCTGCAGGGATGGGTAGAGGGTGTGGAAGGAGGAGACAGCAAGAAATAGCACTGGTACTACAATGTCCTATTTCCCTGACTCTCACCAGGATGACTCCCTGATCTAAGTAGAAGCACTGTCCACTGCATGCCACTGCCTGCGGGAAGAATCAGGCCCTCTAACTTCATTACCTGGTGGCTCTATAAAAGAACGGAAGAAATAACACAAATGCTTTGGGAAGCAATAAGCCCAGTCTTGGCTCACTACTCATAAACCCAGGAACTGCCAAGACACACGCACGCTCACAAATATGTTGGCTGCTGCACTGCTGGCTAACCCCGCTGCTCAAAATGAGGCTGAATAAATAAAAACCAGAAGAAAAAAATCAAAGCCATATAAGAAAACAAACTGCCCACTTCCATACAATATTTCCATGAAGCCCATCCTTTCAGCGACCTGTGGCCACCAACCCAGAGCCATTTTCATCCAGAGACCAGCCTATTGCCACAGGCACCCATATTTAATAATTCTCATGTGCTCTTCGCTCATTCCCCTCAGTTTAGCAGCAAAAGAAAACATCTTTAACCTCTTCCTTTCCCTGAAAAGTTTCTGAACTGAATGATGGGAAGAAAAACTCTGAAAAGATTCCATGGGATAAGAGCAATGTAACTTACACTGCTGTAGCAAAAGTACCAAACACACATGTTGAAGCTATGAAGCCACATGCTTTTCATTTGGGATGTGTGGGGTGAACACATACGCCTGCCTCCTTTATAATATCAGCACAACAAAGGAAGGCTTTGTTTGAAAGCCAAGGGACAGCCTCTCTGCACACTTAAAGGCTAGTTATAACGTAATGGGAACTGTGAGTCATAACTATGGGGCCCCTGCTCATAGCACAAAAATTCCCTCCATTGCAGCAGGCAAGGAGCTTAGCGAGGAGGAAAGACAGCTTCCAGCTCCACATGGGAGACTGAAGTGTCTAGGACCAGCAGCAAATAGAAGGCTGAACTGACAGCATGTGTTGTGGATGACTTAGGACACAGACACGTCCCTTTTAGTTGACGTTTCTTCCTGTAACTCCTTCAGAGCCTGAGATCACAACCCTACATGCATTCCAAGTGCATGAAGCAGCTCAAGAGGATGGTCATCAGCCAAGCACCTTCAGGATGTCTTTTGACTTTGGCTGTAGAAGAGCATGGCCATAATACTTAGACTGCACATAGCCAGCTCGCTAAGTAGGACAGCAGTAAAGCTCTATGTCCATAAGTCACCTACTATGCCAGATAATTTATGTCACTGTGTTACAGTAGGGGAGGGTCAGCTGATGGGATTCCAGCTACCCAAAAGACAGACACCCATCTCATCCTTGTCCCTACTAGCCTAGGAGAAAAAGATAAGGGTCTGCAATTATAATGAGATGTTGCAATCTACAGCGCCAAAGTGGCTGTGCTGCAGAAAAATCCAACCTTCCCAATGTATTTGGTTGCTAAATCTCCAGAGGCCTTTAGAAATCACTCATCTGAAACTAGTGGCAATTAGGTACCTGAACATCCAGGAGGAAACAGCTTAGGATCTAAGCATTTTGGGTGCAGATGCACGATCACAAGTTCCTCTAGGAAGCACTGGACTGTGAACATCAGGTGTCACAGCTTAAGCTTGAGAATGTCTCTTTAGCTCCATCACTGATACATATTAATATTCTATAAATATTATTTTAAAGACTCTTAAAAAATAGGGTAAAAGAGGTCTGTAAAAGCAATATAGTCTCCCCCATCTGCCTACATGCATGGCCTATGCTTGCCTGGATGGTTTCTGGCAAGTCTTTGCCTACTTCTGAAAAGCTTCCAGCAAATCTCCATCTCTGCTTCCCAAGGCAGTATAGACTACTGCTTAACTACCTCTATCTGTAGGAAAGTCTCATTCTCACTGTATGAGCTTTCTCCAAAACAAGCTGTAAGCTCTGCTGGGATTCTGGCCCATGCAGGCAGTATCTAATCCTAGGGAGCTACTTTGCTTCCTGCAGGCAGCATGGGAACCATTTGCTCCTGCTCCTCATCATGTGCTCCCTGAGCATCACTGAATCTTCTGCATTTAGGAAGAACTGAAAGCGAGGCACCCTGAAGCTGACTTTCATCACCTCTGTTTGAGTTTGGCCACAAACTCTATCTTTTCAACCGATGTCACCCACCACCCCTTGAGGCAACATAGAAGAAGATGCAGTTGGTTGCACAGGT
This sequence comes from Forpus xanthops, assembly GCA_032466535.1. Taxonomy (NCBI): domain Eukaryota; kingdom Metazoa; phylum Chordata; class Aves; order Psittaciformes; family Psittacidae; genus Forpus; species Forpus xanthops. The sequence goes on from JASSUY010010634.1 coordinate 13,713, forward strand.
GGCTCAGCTGAGAACCTGTTCTGCCTGAGCAGAAAAGTGACCTGCTCTACGTGCTCTTCCTCCTGGTTTTGAAAGCGAAGGAACTGCATGTTTTCCTTTGCCAGGCAACTGAAATAACCATATGAACTGGAGACTGTGCCTAACAGGGCTTAAATTCTGCAACAGTTGGCCTCAATGGCCCTCATCCTTGCCAGCACCATGCCTGGTTTTTCCAAGCCACATATACAGCCATGGGGTGCATCAGGTATTTTCCCTAGAAATGCTGAAAAAGTATCTCTGCCTTGAGGCAAATATCACAGATACAAATGATGTACTAGATCAGCCAGAAAAACCTGTCTCTGGAAGAGGGTAATGAAAGACGGTGAGGGGAAGGGAAAAAGAGAAAGAGACTAATTTACACACAGGAGGATGGCAATGGGCCGGCTCTCACAGCTTTGATCGGGGCTGGCTGGAGCAGCATGCCAGGGAATGCTGAGAGTTGAGCTTTGCTAGAGCAGAGCAGGCGTCTGAACTGACTGGGATGGGAAGAAGGGGACAGACACCACCCAACAAAGCACAGACACAGAGTAAGTGAGAAAGAGAAAAAAAATCGCATGGAGTAAATGAAGTAACAGGCACTCAGAGCTGCAGCAGGACACTGTGGGAGCCAGGACTGCTGCTCTGGCTGCTCCAGTTCCTGTGCTCCCACCACTGCTGCTCACAGAACCTCCTGCCACATGCTCACAAAGCGGCACTGCCCCATGTCTGGGTTTCACCCAGCAGTTCTGCTTTCAGTGGGTTTTTAGGGGTTTTCATACAAACATCAAAACTCTACACATTGCTGGCTTGTAAGAGTTGCTATTTCCCTTTGACCCAGCTCCCTTTGCTTATCTTCAGGAGGCTCTCCTGATACTTCCAGGCCTTTGCTCCCCCACTAACACCTGGATGAGGGGGGAACAGGAATTCTTCCAAATGGGCATCTCTGGCAAGTTTTCCTGCATAGCAGCAAATGCAGCAGTAACTGCTATCAGCAAAGCTTGAACCTATTGGTTCCCTTCTGCCATCCCTCTCTGACTAGATGCCAACTGTCCTAAGCAGTCAGATAAAAGAGATTTTAAACTGAATGCCAAAAGAGAGGCTTTTAGCACTGATCTAAACTGAAGCCATTTCCAAGTTAAACCGTCACAATATTGCTACTTTTGCTTTGCATGCTGTCTGGCCCTTGCTGCGGGGAACATTTACCACAATATGAGCCACACCATTTTCCTTCCGGCATTTCTGCTGCAAGGCTCAAGATCTCCTAGTGAGAGCCCATCATTTTAAAATCACACCAAACCTGGAAGGAAGAATGACCCTCAGGCACTTACCTGCTACACGAATTTGCAGGTGCTCATTAAACTTCACATTACTCTTGTCACCGTGATGCAGAGAAGACTAGATTCACTCACCCACCACTGAGGTACAGCCAGGAAGTCTGCAAAACACACAGAGAACTAATGAGGAAGTTCCTTCAGAAGATGGGCATATAATGCAATTATCTAAATTAGGGACTGATTAAAAGATCATTCCCTTACCTAATAAAATGATCATAAAAGTCCAAGAGGCCAGAAATAATCAGCCTTGAAGAGATCAGGGTAGAGTTAAACCGCTGCTTCTCTCACGGGAAAGCTTGCAAATCACACCATGGGTCTGTCAGCGTTGCAGACGTATCAGCAAGCAAAAACCTCTCTTTTCTCACTCCATCCTCACCCACCAGCACTTTCCTTTTAAAATGGATTAGGGTCAAATTAACAGCTGCATAAATGCAAGGGCTGGGACAGTTTTGTCTGGGTTTGGTCTGTCTCAGAAAAGGCAAGTAGCTGCTGTAAGAAGCTTGAGAGGTAGAAATACTTGCTTGGGGAGCTGGGTTTAGAAAGCTAACATGAGAAACAAAAAACACAGGAGAAGAGGCAGCAAGTCTGAGAGCACGCAGGAAGACGTGAAACACATAACCGCAAAAGATAAACTACCATATTTCAGCAGATTGAAGTTAAGCAATTGAATGAAACAGGAAACAAAGTTCTCCAGCCAGGAGAGGACAGGCCCAAGAAGGTGGTTGCAGGTAGTCAGGATGTTACCCAGCTGCACACAAATGGGCAGGGGAGCAGGAATCTGCTGCCCTCATTACCAACCTCTATCACCACTTCAAATCCACTGGCTGCCTTGATCCAAAGCCTGATGAAATCGTGACTAGTGTGGGCTGAGCCAGGTCCTTTAAGGGCTTATTTTAAAGTGGATGTGTCCTTGCTTTCCTGAACCCCTCACTCTGGCAGCCTGTGGGAAGGATCAACTCTCTTTCCTCCCACATACTTGTACCTGCTCCACAAGACCTCGTGTGTAGTTTCACTTCTCTGTTTCCGTCTTCAACCTCAAGCCCAAATGGGCTGTGCCCTTACCTCCCTGAGCTTTGCAGGCTGCAGGGCTCCTTATGCCTTTGTTCAATCAGTGCTGTGATGCTACCAGCAGCAGCACAGACTGCCAAACACAGAGGCAAGAGACCCCAGTTCCAACAGGGCTGGATCTGCACTGTCATATCCCAGTGGATGTTTGCCAGCCCTCAGAGCCTCCAGTACCTGGTCTCATGATGGCTCAGGGCTAGTTACGTACAGCATGCACTTCTGCTTGCAGGAAAGGAGCTATGAATTGGATCTGCTGCTGCAGGAGTTACATGTTCATGCTTGTTAAAAAGATATTTAAATCTCAAAAGAGAAAGTCTAGTCTCCCTCTACTACATGGGTACAGATGTTGGAGAGACCTTGAGTGAACCTTAGGAAGTGGTCTAAGGTCACTACAAGAAGGTCCTTCTTAGCAGTGGGTGCATCTGTGCTGCAACCTCACACACTGGCACAAACCTTTCACTCCCTCAGAAGCAGTCCAAGCAACACAGCACAATATTTGTTGTCGGTCAGCCCTACATGAGAGCCTCCTCTCCATGCCAAAACTCAAACCCACCCCTGCTCCAGTGAAGCTCAGCTGCTAGTCCAGTCTTTAGCTTGTGGTAATAAGACCCATTTATTTTGCTGAATTTCTGGACAAGGTTGGCTCAATGTGGAAATCTAAATAAGCTTAAGAAAGAGCCTTGTTGCAGCTGCACCCCTGGCCAGCTACATCCCTAAAGCTGCTTAAGACCTGGCTACCTGCCTCCCTTCCTATTACCCATGCCAAGGGTGAACAGGCAGGTTCTGCTTACACAGCTGAGCCCATGTCCCTGCAAAACCTGGAATTCATGGTTGGGCACATGAGGATGCACACACCCTGGCCAATCTCCCTCATGCCTGAAAACCAGAGTCTCTACCTCTCTCCACTACCCAGCAATTACATTTGCTGATGGAAAGTATGCTGCCTGGCAGCAAACCTGCTTTTCCCCAGTATAAATGGATTATAGTAACACTTGGGAGAGAAAAAGCTGGCCCACCCAACAGCCCATTTTGAAGGAGATCTGAGGGAACATGTCAAGAGCTTTTTTCAGCTCCCTTCTTCAGTACATCATTGCTATCGATTGCAATTGTAGAGGAGAATGTGCAGGACAGGACAGTCTTGCAGTCAGACTCTTCATGGAATTTATATACTTCACCAGTGCTCCTCAGGACAACTGCTTCTTAATGTTCACCGTGTGAGTACAGGCTGAATTTAGCTTAGATTTTGTTTCGCAGATGTGTCAGTAGAAAACGATACAACTGGAAAAATAAACCACCCACCCCTTTTGTTGTGTATCCACTGCACTCAGGAAACTAATTTAGGCTATCAGGCAGGGAATAGGGGAGAAGCGCCCCACAGTACAACTCATTAAGCGTATTTCATGATATCACAACATCTGCTTTAATTTACTTGCAGGCAAGCTCCAAGATAGTAAATAAATAGTCAGCAGGTAGACAGCTGGACAGTTGTAAAAGCCAGCCTAAAACTGGCCTTTTGAAAACCATGGGTTTTGCTTAAAAAACAAACTCAGAAATTAGTTGGATCAGCTCATGGAACACCAACGTTAGGTTTCTGTGTGTCAGATTCCCTTCCCCTGTTACTGCCACATAAGAAGGATCACAAGCACTGGCATCCCTCTGAGAACGTTGTGCAGGACAGGCACACGGAAGCCCTTATTGCCATGGAGAGAACCAACAGAAAACAAAAGGAGAGCAGAACATGCAGCTTTGGTGGCCCTACACATCAGACATCCCAAAACAATCACTAAGGAAAATCAAATTCCCCTACTCCCCAGCCAGGGCTATTTAATCTAACTTGTAGGGGGAAAAAAACCCAAACTGAAACAGAAGAGGCTGTTCTTAGTATACTGTGATGCTTCAAGTAACAAAAAGAGGAAGGCAGGTAGGGAGGGGCCACTGGCTGAGCTCTTGATAATCAAAACAGGTACAACATATTAGGTGGGCACAGATAACTTTTTCCTTGCACGTACGCTTGTGCAAACACAGATCACTGCATTCTGCACATCGAAGCCATGCAAAAGGTAAAGTGCCACCTACCAGCTGGGAACCACGCAGCCCTCAGGGCTGATCCCAGTACTGACACTGGCTCTCCAATCTTTGGCAAATCAATTCACCTCTTTCACATCTGCCGCAATCCCATTTAATATGTGCGTTTCCCACGTGGGAGCAGCGTGAAGCATCTGTTGTGCTGAAAACAAGGCTGAAGGGAAGGCTTTAAGTTTCCATTCCTAATTTCCATGCTCCATTTCCTGTACATTAACAAAAAAAAAATGGTTTTAAAAGCAGATGCCTGTAAAGGCAAACAGAATCATTTTAGTCAGAGCTGCAGAAGAGCATTATCATCATCACCAAACTGAACTCAAAAAACTCACAAAACAATCCATACTACACTATAGCTGCTCTCTTGTCCAAGCGATGCTTGCCTAGCAGCTCAAACCTTGCCTGGTAGCTCACACCAAACACATACCTGAAGGAGATGCACTGGGTATAGTTTAAACCTATAGCACTCATTAAAACCCCATGTTAACAGTAATTATTGCTGAGAGACGCTGCTGGTGCTCATTTTGCCTGACCACATAACAGATCAATAGCAACAAGCCCTATTTCCTGATGGATTTTAATCTGGCAGCTCCCAAGAGACCTGCTTTAGTGGGAGATTGCCAAAGTGAAGATGCAGAGGCTCTGGTTCTGTGTGTCAGTTTTACAGCCCATGACTTCCAACACCCCATACTCCGATTTGAGCTACAAACATGTACTGAACATCTTCACAAAGATGCCACACACATATTCAGCACCTCTACTAAAACCATCTCTCCGTCTCTCATTATGCGCTGTATCTTGGAAGAAAGGCAAAGAAATTTTGTGCCAAGCCCGAGCCACATGCAAGTGAAGGCACAGGGAAGCTCCATGATGCGTTCTGCGCGGGCTGCGCATCCCTGGAATCGCCACTGACCGAAGGACTCCACAATGTGTCCTCACCATCACAGAGGCGGCTGCGGGGTCTCTCCTCAGCATGGCTCGGTCCTGCAGAGGCTCCCCATAGGCTCCAGCTCCTCTGAGGGGCTGCGGCCCGTCGTCTCGCAGCTCACAGTGCCCTCGAGAGCCGTATCCTTCTGCCCGGACCCGGAGGAAACCCGGCAGCGCTGTTCAAACTCCGGCGGGAGCAGGCGTCTGCCTCGCGGGCTGACCCGTCCCGCTGCCCCAACACCCACCGAGACGCGTCACTTGCGCACGGAGAGCGCGCAGAAAGCTAAAGTTACTCCGGAACGAGAACGTGGGGTCGGTCGCACAACGCGACCTGTTGCAAGCGGACGCGGTACCCGACAACCCTCGGCTTTTCTCTCTAAAACCACCGCAGTAGACACGGAGCAGAGCCCTCCCTTTGTATGCCCAGGGTTTCCCCAGCTCCGAACGAGACTTACTGGGCCGGGCCGGGGCTGCCGTAACCTGCGGAGCTCGGCGCAAAGCGGCGGTGTCGGGGCGTCCCGCGGCGGCTCCGCTCGGCTCGGTGCCGAGCCCGCCCAGCCTGGACAGAGCGGGTTCCCTTTCCTCTTGGGTGGTTTCTCTCCTCCTTCAAACCACCCGAGCCAGCCCTAGGAGCCGAGCCATCCCCCGGGAGGCTGCAGTTCGCTGCCCAGGTCCCTCCCGGCGCCCCCATTAGCTCTCCAGATAGTTTTGTACTGAGGGCACGAGGGACGGAGAGGAAATGCGCTCATTTTGCTTCTCGGATGTTTTCTGACCTCCTGGTGGTCGTGCCAGAGAGTCAGGAAGGCAGCTAAACACATAACCTCGTTCGTTGTTCTTATCAAAGCAATATCCCAGGGATGCTGAGCTCAAAGCTGGCACAAGCAGAAACTCGTGAAGCTGGCTATCAGCCTTCCGAGGCAGAGAAGTGGTAGAAAACTTTCCATGTAGGGGTGGGGGAGCTGAGACACAACAGGAGTAACTTACCAATAATGAAGGCCATGATAAGGGATTTTAAGAAGTGTTTTCCAGCACTGCCCTCATTCTACAGTTAAAGGGCATCTTGCAGATCTAGAGAGAAAATAGTCCGCTCAACAACTGTTATTTCCCCAAAAAAGCTTAAGGGCACCAAGTCTGAGCAACAGCATAGTAAACTCTACCTAGCAGGTCATGGGAGGTGATTCTCCCCCTGTACTCTGCCCTCATGAGACCCCATTGCAGTTCTGCCTCCAGCTCTGGGCCCCCAACACAGGAAGGATGTGGACCTGTTGGAGCCAGCCCAGAGGCCACAAAAATGTTCAGAGGGCTGGAGCACCTCTTGTGTGAAGACAGGCTGAGAGAGCTGGGGTTCATCCTGGAGAAGACTTCAGGGAGACCTTAGAGCAGCCTTCCACTACCTAAAGGGAGCCTACAAGCAATCTGGAGAGGGATGCTTTATAAGAGCAACAGCGATAGGACAAGGTGGAATGGCTTTAAACTGAAAGAGGGTAGATTTAGATTAGGTATTAGGAAGAAGTTTATTATTGTGAGGGTGGTAAGGCCCTGGCAGAAGTTGCCCAGAGGAACTGTGGCTGCCCCATCCCTGGCAGTGTTCAAGGCCAGGTTGGATAGGGCTTGGAGCAACCTGGTCTAGTCAAAGGTGTCCCTGCCTGTGGCAGGGAGCTGGAATTCGATGGTGTTTAAGGCTCATTCCAACCCAAACCATTCTGTGATTCTATGATCCAGTTTAGGGGACCAACAGATCCCTTTATTGCAACCTTCCTCTTTCCACCAAATTGCAACAACTGCCTTACATTACCACTGGTATGGCATGTTGCATGTTCTCCACACTTATGCTTTGATTTTATTTTTGTTAAGCTCAGGTGGTGGACATATGTTGCAGTGACAGACAATCTGTGTGTCAGATTGCACTAACAATATGCAGTATCAAGAGAGCACCAGGTAAATGCAATAGTGCAACTTTGCATCGGAGCCATTGTACTGCTGAGTAATAACTGGGATTGTTAAATTGGCCCATTCTTTGAATTTCCTGTATTGAATTAGTAACAGTTTTAATGTTATTCAAAGGGTTTGTGTTTGTAAATGTGTGCATATGGGTATTACTTCTTTAGTGTCTGAATCAAGTTTACTCAGGTTTATTGGCAACCTGGGTGTTGTTAGTACATTCCTTTCTCATTATGCCATAATCTATGAAAATCATCTCTAGCAAGAGCTGGAATTTCCCAGCTTCTGCACTGCAGGACTCGGCCTGTCGCAGTGCATTATTTATTTCCTCTGGGAACTTAACAGCAGCAGCAGGAGAGAACACAGCTCCTTCTCCAAGATCACAGCTATTCATCACCTAAGCCAAAGGAAAATATCTATTAAATATCAGATATATACACATACACACACACATACACACATTGAACAATACAAATCGCTATAGGTTACATTCATCTGCAAAATTTCCTTGGGATACAGGGATAAGGCCTGAACATTTTTCAAAGGAAGGCTCACATCCCAACAGATTATATTCCGTATCCACCATCCCATTCAGGATCTACTTTCTGTGCTACCTAAGATGGTATAAAATTATGATAACAATACAATACATGTAAATGGAAAAGTCAAACCAAGACACATTCAGTTTGATTTATATTGTGTTTTTTGATGCAGTTTAGCAGTTTGATAGAGGAGGGAAAGCTAGAAGCAACACATCCTGATGACTCCAGCACATGATTCATTGTTTGAGTATTGCTGCACTGCAGAAGGCTCAAGATCATTATCTTGCTAAAGGTAGTAATTTATTTGATAATGAGCCAAGCTCCGCTATCCGTACTCAAATGTTGGCCAGGACCTGAAGCTGTGACCAGTGGAGTAACAGCATCACAGTTCCTTGCGCACTGGGACATAATCTGTAGCTCTGATGTGACCGCTACTGCAGCAGAAAGGAGATATAATATTATCTCTAAAATGGACTCTAAGATCCCATCAGCAGGAGCAGGACAAGATCAAGATTTGGCCTGATTGTTAAATCCTAGGCATCTTTCTCAGCTGTTTTCAGACATGTTAGAAGATAGAGGAATTATTTTATTCTTTCCACTAGTATTTATAAGCCATTACAAACCTAGCAATATTCATTTAACTATAACAAGCAGTAAATAAAAAAGTCATCTTGTGAGATCTACAGAGACAATAGGGATACAATAGAGACGCCATGGGCAGGCAGCAGTGAAACAGGTTTTAGTACAGCTTCCAGCTGTCCCCTTTACAAGGAGCATAGGAGATGGCTGCCAGCCTGGAGCACAGAGGGGGATCACATTAATACTTAACACAGAGAAAGCAGGAATGATGATCGTACTGGAGTTAGGCCTTTCTGGGGCCTTTTGGACTGCAAGTGTTTGTGTAAGCCTCAGGGAGACTGCAGCACAACACTTTTCTAACAGGTACAGCTCAGTGTGATCCAGCACAGCAGGAACATGAGCAAACCAAGGAGAGAAGGGACTCCTCTCCACCCATGTATATTTCACACCTCAGTTACCATGCACGGAAACGTGCAGGGAGATGGAGTTACCTCCTCACAGCTCACCATATGGTGTCCCCATTTACCCCCTTACACCTGACCTTATAAACATCTTAAATCTCTGTGATTTCTATAGCCTTCCTTGGGTATTAATTTTTTTTTACTAGCCTCTTCCTCCCAGAGGACTCAAGTGTCACATAGTGAAAGATGCCAGACATATTTTCAGCTAGGGAAGATTTGGTGGTTGAGAATTAAAAGGGATTCTGCTGCTCAAACTAAAAGGCTGTTGGAAAGCACAGGGGAAGTTGTTTTTGCTAATGAACACATGTCACAAGATGTCTTTTAAGCTCCTTTTCAAACGTACCCAAATGTTCATGATTGGGAAGGCAGTCATGGATCAGAACTGGTAAGGAGGTAATGGAAGTCGTCCACTGAAGAAATCCTAGTGCTGTGCAGCACCAAGTGTGTTCGTGTTACCTTGTATTCTTTCCTTCATAACCCTTCTCAGGAGTAATAATGCTGGGCAGCCAGGATGGGAGGAGGTCACTACAAGCAGACTATGCCTCCAAATACATAGGAGGAAGAGTTCCCCCTTTCACCCCCCATGTCACTCTCCAAAGCTGTAGATCAGATTAGTACCATAAACTATAATGCTGGTGGCGGTAAGAGCCCACAGTGAGCAGTAATGGTGATGGGGATCCACAGAGGGTTGCTTTTCCTCCAGTCTCGAGAATCCCTGTGTTTGGCTGGGAGAAGGGTAAAAGGGAGAATTTTTCTAACAAGCATGGCAGGCCATTGTAATCCTAGTTGCAGAACTGGGAGGAAAAAGTGACAGAAAACTTCCGCAGTTTCAAACCATGCTGGGGAACGACAAGTCCAGTTTAGTTCCAGGATTACTGACTTAATTTTAGTTGCTTTCCATATTTGTCATCGATTTTGGTTTTTATGTAGAGCATGTAATTGTACATTATACACAAACTGCTTGTCAACTTTAGCTTTTGTCTCAGAACTGAGCTCTTTATTTGGATGTTTCTATTAATTAAAATGATTTAACTTTTTATGAAATGGTAATGTTTCTTCCTCTTGAGATCATTGGCTCAACTCTCGTGTGAGACATGATCAAAGGTTACAGCTATTTGAGATCTGTTGCATGAACAAAGTAGAAAGCCTCAATTCAATTTAAACTGAATGACTGTTCACATTATCATTAAGTTGGAGAACAGGAGGAGAGGATGTTCAAAAAGAATGTAGTAAAAATATCAGATAATTAAGTAACCGAGGACTGCATAGTATTTCTTTGTCACTGGAGAGAAAGAAGTATTTTAGTAAGCTCTTGTTCCTTTTAATACTGCAAAAGTGATGTAACTCTGGGAAGGCAGACTGGCTTCCAGGGTACATCACAGGATATCAGCCTATGGACAGTGTCTGCAGCATCACTGGTGTTTGAGGCTGTGAGGTTGTGATGGATTTCCATACTACTGGGGAAATTACAAGACTTTTAGCTAGATACATATGTGTCATATCTGTAGTAATATATATAAAATTATATTTTAATATTAGTAAATTGTTTGACAAACTTTGCTTTCCTTAGTGGTAATCTCCCATTGATGATGTTATCTGAGTAAACTGAGCAAATTATATACAGAGGACCTTATCCGTGAACACATGTTCACCCAACCATTGTGTCTTCATGTATTAATTAACATTTGTAACACATTTCTAAACCAGAAAAGCTTGACGGGGCTGAAAGGAGTTGTTTCGGGGGGGCAGTTTATCAAATCACTGTGGTGGTGGAGTGCCACCTAGTGATGTCCTTCCTTACAACAGCGTGGCGTGGAAAGAAGCACATTTCACACACAGCCCCCCCAGCCTCGGGCTTTCCTTTATCAATTCTTCTTATTGTTACCTTCCAGTGTCCACAAAGTTCATTTTACACTATTCAGAAGACATGTACTGTCATGGTCCTTGCCCCAAATTGCTTGTATTCTCCTGGGTGATGTTATGATGGAATTTGACTCTATTTATTTATACCTCTGCAGTAGCCCATAAATCCTTCCAGTCAGGAAGCAATGGCTTATCATTTTCATGCCACTAGAGTTTAAAACATGCATTAAATTAACTGCCTGGGGGTTGTGATCGCAAATAAATCAGTGAGCAAACATTTCTTTTCTAGTAACCCTTTCTGCACAAACACAAACATACCCGACTGATGCAAAACTCACTCATGCAGCAGGTGATTCTGCTTGTTTACCGTAGAGTACGGGTGTCTCTTGAACAAAGTCAGACAGTCAGGGAAATAAATAACAGCCTTTTCAATGAAAAGAAACTTTCTGGGTCTGCCTTGTCCCTGCTGTTAATGGAGATTTATTTGTTTTTGTTTAAGGTGATTTATCTTTTTTTCCCCCCTTCCTTTGTGGCTCTAAGAGTTTTTTTGCACTGACTAGCAGAAAAGTTTCTCCAGAGCTGAGAATGTATGGTTAACTTAAAAGGGGGCATTAAAAAGTGATCCCACTTCAAGAGCTTCACTTTGCCTAGAGGTTCACTCTATGATATGCGTGCATCATTTACAGCCATGACAGCCACAACACTCTTTGAATTAATTCAAAGTAAATATTTGAGTCTTGTCACAGATTTGTGTCCTGGTTGCACTTAAAACTATACACTGTGAGTTGTGATGTTTTAAGGCATGGTGGCTGGCTTATCAAAAAAGGGCTTTAGCATGACTTTATCACAGACTCCTAAGACAGTCCCCTATTATGTCTGCACTGCAGATAGAGGTGCAGCTACCATGACGGTGAACTTACCAGATTTGAATGAATTTAGCTCAAATGGCACTTGTCTTGAAGATCAACCTTTACAGTCACCCATAGAGGGTCCCACAGGACACAAATCCCCAGAAGTCTGAAAAACATAGAATAGAATTATAGAGTAATTTGGGTTGGAAGGGACTTTCAAAGGTCATCTAGTTTGTTCCCCTGGCAATAAGTAAGGATAACTTCCAGCGGATCAGGAAGCTCATGGGAATGCCTCATGCGAATAAATAGATATTGGGTTTGAACACATTTGTGCTGTTACTCAGAAGCACAAACATGAATCTGAAGCACAAAGGTAATTACTTCCCTTTGTAAGTTTCCACTCCTGTTTTGTTGTTAAAGCTATAAGAAAGAGTATAAGTATCAGGGTTACATACTTAAGATGTGAAATTGAAGGATTTTGTGTTTATCATATAATTATTTTTTTTTTTTAATTCTGAGCTTATCCCCTTCCTCCAGCAGTATTTTGAGAGCAAAATTAAAATCACACCTTTGACATTTCCTTACACCTGAAGCTGGTTCATTTTAAAGGTGTGAAAGTTTGGTCCTCTTGAGAATCTGAAATCCTAGAATGAAGGAATTTACCATGATCAGCTTCCTGGTAATTCTATTTCATAAGAAACATCAGTACAGAAGGAAATGAGGAAAAACAAGAGTTCAAAACTTAGAAAAGGAGCTGTATTGATTTTTTGTTAAAAGTGTGCTCTGAAATGACTGGAATTATGTTTCCGAGTGTAGGGTATTTTGTACATTAAATCATACATATAGCAAATATTTTATAAAATATTTGTGATTCTCCAGTTCTAATGGTAAATCAGACCTTTTGAAAGCATCCATTTGAAATAGTCTATTTCGCCACAATTCAGGTTTCATTAAACCAGGAAAAGAAGAAGGTTTTTGCCATCATTATTAGTTTTGAGTGGTACTTTAAGGTCGTAACTAACATCTATTCTGCTAGGAAGTGTACACGTGGTACAATACATTCCCTGCTCTACAAAAGCAATCAGATGAAACTGTGGCTCCATATTGCTAAACCCAGCTATTTCAGGGGTTAGCTGGGAGCAGAGTGAGCAGAGCAGACGATGCTTTAGCACAGCTCTGGAAGTGCACAGCGACTCTCCTACACTGCACTTTGTACAAAATCACTGCACAGCCACACTAGTGCGAATAGTCAGGTGCAAGGGAATGGCAGAAACCACGCTCTAAACGCAGTTTGTAGCTCAAACCCGCACAAACTCTTTCGTCACCTTCCACAGGACCCTGCCTACCTCCGTGCCTTGAAGGGACGTGTGACAGGCTTCTCAGAGCAGCTGCTCGGACCCCGCAGGGCCGCGAGGCCCACTCCCGCTTCCACGGGCCCCAACGGCCGCTCCGCACCGCCCGCCGCCGTTGCTACGATACAGCGCGGCGGCTTGTGCAGCTCCGCGGCCTCGGGCCGCCGCACCTCCGGCTCCGATCCCGGCCCCGGTCCTCACCGCCCGCGGCCCGCCGGCAGCATGGCTGAGGTGAGCCCTCCGCACACTCCTCACCCTCCTCTCCCCGCCCGTCCTTTGTACCGACAGCATCGTCTGTATACCATCTGTGTCCACGGACCACGCTTAAATGCCGAGTTACTTCTGAGAGCAGAGCTCAGTTATGTCCTGTGTTCAAAGTAGGAGAAATCAGGCTAACAGTACACAGGCAGTAGTAACGCTTAAATTGTAGTAACACCTGCTGCTTTTAAGATTGTGGGTGTAATTCCCCCACCCCATATGCTGTTACTGCTCTTCTTTTAAAACGAATTATGATCACAAATGTAAACGAGGTCAGAATTGGAAGATTGATGCTTGAGAGGACAGTGAAATAAGAAGCAGCCCAAATGAATTGCTGTGAGTGTCACAGTGGGTTTGGAGGGGTTACGCTGTAAGCTTTGTCCACATTGGGCAAATCGCCCTTCCATGCGTGCAGCAGCCTGGGGTTTGACATTCAAGTTGCCTTTGCTGTTTTCCCATTGAAGTTTCTGACAGAAAAGAAAACCCCAATCTCAAATCAGGGAGGGCACTAGCAGGGATCAAGAATTTGCAACCAGTGCCTCTGCCTCAGTGTGTCTCATAGCCTCACCTTTCAATTGTAAAGGTGTGTTTTTACCCTTTTAATTTCAGGTTTTCCAGGTAGCATGAGCTTATATATTCCTCTCCCTTTCCCCCCAAACATGGAATAAACGTGTCATTTTGCTTTTAGACCTTTTTAATTTTGAGAATTCCCACCTTTAAACTGTTTATGTTCAAATAGTGAGTAAGAGCCTGAACCATTCTTGAGATAGCAGTCTGTTGCTTTGAGGGGGCAGATATGAGGGCAGATTTCTAAGGCTGCACTGTGCATCTCATTGCCTCTCCTCTATGAGGTGGGCTTGCCATACATCCACAGCCAGCACCAACAGATCTGTTTGCCTATCTAAGTCCACCTCAGAGGTGTGATTGTAAAGATACAACTAGACTTCAATTTCACAGTATAGAGACATTCCAGTGAGTTTTGATCAAGCTTGAGTAATGGCAGCAATGTACCTGTGGGAGCATGATGCATCCTCTGGGCTGATTTACCTTGCTGCTTAGCAGATCATAGAATCATAGAATAGTTAGGGCTGGAAAGGACCTTAAGATTATCTAGTTCTAACCCCCCTGCCATGAGCAGGGACACCTCACACTAAACCATGCCACCCAAGGCTCTGTCTAACCTGGCCTTGAGCACCAACAGCGATGGAGCATTCACAACTTCCCTGGGCAACCCATTCCAGTGCCTCACCACCCTTACAGTAAAGAATTTCTTCCTCAGACCCAATCTAAACTTCCCCTGTTTTAAGTCTGAACCCGTTACCCCTTGTCCTATCACTACAGTCCCTAATGAGTCCTTAATTCCTTCGGCAATGAACGCACATGTAAGTAGTCGCCAGATTTTTCTGCTCTGGCCTTACCTTCCCAGGCCTCAACTTCCAGTTTGCCCTACTGAAGGTAAGGTAGGCTTCCATTTTTGGGTGTGTTTTGAGGGATTTTCTTGTTGTTATTTTAAGATATATTCATTCTAACCGTCCGCTCAAAACAAAGTATAAGACCAGTCAAGCATTCACTTGTCAGAATTCAGCTCCATTCCGTTGTCTCTCCCAAAACAGAATTGTGATCTTTTTTTTTTAAGTATGACCTTTAGATACTCTTTTTACTCCGCTGCTCTTCTGGATCATTTCAGAATCATTTCTGATCAGCAGCATAAAGGCATTCTAAGTGCCTTCTAATATTTTTAAAACAGCCTTTATGCTGCCTGTAAACATTTATCCATTTCCTGCTGGGTTTCATTTTGGTTTGGGTTTTTTTGTTTGTTTGGTTTTCTTGTCAGTCTTTGAATGCTGAAGTTGTGATGATTTCTGTGATGACTTCTTTATCTCCTACATGGAAATCATTGTTAAAAAGTAGTTATTAGTGTCTTAATTTAGGACCCTGCTGAAGGATATGAGTTACTTTGCAATTTTCTGAAGAGTTATTTCAATGAGCTACCATTTAATATCCACAATGATAGTTTGTCAGTCAGACTGTATCATGACTTTCATCCAGTACAAAGGAATACCGAAGCCTCCCATTTGCAGAAGAACAGACGTGATCTCCAAATTTAGCACAAGGTATCCATTAGTTCAGCACAAGGTCCTGTGGATTGCTTCCAAAAACCTAGTAGCACCTGTAGTGGGCAAAGCACAACGCCATGAAGATAAGAGTGCTTCCAAGCACAACCTATGCTAACTCCAGAGAACTTGCCATACTGCTGCCTCTTGGTATGACTGTGTTGTTTTGAAAGCTATAATGGACGCTTATCATATGTTGTCTTGAAAAATATTGGTGGAACGTGGTGTCCAGCAACAAAACTGGCAAAATTTGGTGTTAGAGCTGAGCTAGATCAAAAATTCTTCCCTGTGAGGTGCCGGTGCTGGTTGCCCAGAGCAGCTGTGGATGCCCCATCTCTGGAAGTGCTCAAGGCCAGGTTAGATGGGGCTTGGAGCAACCTGGTGTAGTGGGAAGTATCCCTGCCTGTGGGAGGGAGATTGGAACTGGATGATCTTCCAACCCAAACCATGCTATGATTCTGTCATTCTGTGAGTTCCCACAGAGGAAGGATTGGCATGCACTAGCATTACTGGAGCTTTCAGGCTCGCTTATCTGCAAGTGGTTTGCTGGCACTGTCTCCATGGAAAGGATAAAGTAATCAGACTTTAGGTGTAGAGAACTGGGAAGAATTGAGGCTAAAATACTGGGCTTCCTCAATAGTTGAGGTCTTATTCAAAGGCTGCCACAACGATATTTTATAGCCCTATCTTGAAAGTAGTTATGGTACTCAATTCTGTTAAAGCACAAGATGTTTCAGTAAAATCAGGGGAGATCTGTTTGAAAAATAGCCTGCAACATGTGTATCATATGCTAGTAAGAGAACTGGTATTTCAGAAAATTTTGTTATGATTTCTTAGCAGCTGTTACACTTTCAGTATCCTGTCTTTTTATATTCTGGGGTGTCCTGGTTTCAGCTGTGTTAATTTTCTTCTTGGTAGCTGGTACAGTGCTTGTTTTGGATTTACTATGAGAATGACGTTGATAGCACAGTGGTGTTTCAGTTGTTCCAAATTAGTGCTTATCCTAAATTAAGGACTTTTCAGTCTCTCATCTTCTGCCAGTGAGGAGGGGCACAAGAAAAGGGAGAACAGCCAGAACAGATGACCTGAACTAGCCAAAGGGATATTCCATACCACAGAGTCATGCTCAGTATAGAAACTGAGGGGAGTTGTCTGGGAGCCGTCAATCACTGCTTGGGTACAGGGTGGGTATTGGTCAGCAGGTGGTGAGCAGTTGTGTTGTGTGCATTGGATTTGATTACTCTCTTTTTCCTTTAATATTATTATTATTTACTTTATTTCAAATATTAAACTGTTCTTACCTTTTATCTTATCCCCACTGGGATGGGGGGGAGTGAGTGAGCGTGGTACTTAGTTGTAGGCTGGGGTTAAGCCATGGCATGGGGTTGTGAAATGTTGCATTCCTCCTATTTGTTGATTATCTCTCATTTCATTCAGTCTTGCAAGCCATATCTAGATGAAAGTGCATTTGAAGCACTGGAGAAAGGCTTCCAAGATGTCATCGATCAGCTTAAGGGAGATAAAGCTCTGGAAAAATTCAGAATAGAATATGAGAAGCTCCATACTGTTCTGAAGAAGTCTCATGAAAATGAAAAGCGTCTCATGGAGGAATGCAGGAACCTGAATGCTGAGCTTGTGGTGAATTCATCTAAAGTAGCTGCGCTCACAAAGATCTCTAAAGATGATCGGGGAACTATATCATCAATGAAGACGGTAATGTTTTGAATAGAATTAAAAATGATCTGAAATTGTCAAAGACAAGCATGGTAGTAAGAAAACCATTTACAAGAACACTTTCTTTTATGTAGAGAACTAGCTGGAGGACTAACTATAGAACTGGCATCTCCAGTTCTTTAGCCTCTGCTTTGTGATCAGTCGCTTTGTTTCTTCAGCCTGGTGTTTTTTTGCAGCTCTCAGTAAAATTCTGTGTTCATTTGCACTAAACCTACTTTATCAGCTTTCAGGTACTCACTAATAATTTTGTTTAAACTTTCCCTTTATAAAATAGCACATTTTGAAGTTAATGTACGGGTTTTGATTCATTAGTACTTCTGAAGGGCTGCTTGGATGTCAGCTGCTGCCAGAACATTAAAAAAAAAACTACTTATTTTGCTGAAATATGGATTGTAGACCAGGGAACTCACATAAATAAGTGTTTCACAACTTTTTTTTTTTTTTTTAATAGGGATTCTTTACAGCATTTCAATGGGATTGTACTAATTTAGTCTGATGTGTTCTTTGTTATTGATTTGAATTCTGTGAAATCAGTGTTTCGCTCACTAAAAACAATCAACACCTTACAGTGAGGTTTGACTAGCAGAAACATAAAGGCGCCAAATCATCAGAGACTGTATTTTCAACATTTTCCTTTCTGATAATTTGAAAACTTAGGCTTTAATTTGGCAGTTATTTGAGAAACCTCAATGCCTTACAATCAAGTGGTTTATTCCAGTAAAATAAATTCAATGTGACAATACAGAGTGATCTGTGAGCACTACATAAATCAAAGTTCTTTGAAATGAAGCTTCTTGTTCTTATAGTTATTAAATAGGATGCTATCATCCTATGGCTGCAGCTTGCAAGCCCGTGGTACTGCTCAAGGAGAAGGAGGAACACTGTATAGAAAATCTTGCTGTTTTTCACTGCTGCTAAGCAAAACACAGTAGGAGGGTGTCAGGAACCCCAATGATCCTTCTAATTTGCTTTCTGCTATTAAAAGGCAATACTCTTGTGTCTGAACAGTAGCAGAGGGAATCCTTCAAGATGTTCCCAAGCTGAGGAGACATTGTCTTAGTAATGTCATAAAACTGAGGAGGGGAAGAGAAGGAAAAATAAGAGCCTTTCCAGTTTCAGCAGCTGATTTGAAGCTCAGGCAAGATATAATTTCAGTGGTTTTCTGTGAGCCAAGTCAAGAGCACTGGCACTTTTTCAGTTTGGTTATGAGAATTAGTCTTCCCTTTAAATGTTCAGGAATTCTTTGGATGTTGTTTGAAGTGTTTAAACGTCATGTTTAGGGGGTTTGTTTGGTATATCCTCCATATTTCACATTATTCTCCTTTCTGAAGGGAAGCTTCATTACAGCTGTAGTATTTCACTACCGTTTTACTGATGTTCAAACAATATGTTTTGCGAGTGCCCAAGGCAAGTGATGAGGCAAGTTCAAGTGCTAAAATAGCAAAGATAATATTCTTCAGTGCTAAATTAAACAAACAATCTATTCCTCTATTTCATTATTTATAAAAGCTGAGAGAATCCTGGTGGGGCTCTTCCTGTCAAAATGGAATAGTTCCTTCAAATTAAGGCCCTAAATCTTGGTGATCTGATGGATCATCAGGGTTACAGCTATACAGCTTTCCTCTTCTAGGTCATTGTTTCATACACAAATACAAGTTGTAGAAGCAAAATTTTTCTCCATGTGAAGCCTGGTTGTAATCAGTAGGGCTATTTAGGGACAAGGGTTAACTACACAGATCAGTGGCTGGTAGGACCCAGGTCACTAGTAATCGATAGTGGTTAACTGCCTGATGGTTGCTCAGTGCTCTGGTTTATAGTTTTAATAAACTGGAGGTAGCAGTCTGCTGTTTACAGTCATCAAAGGATCAAAGGATCAAGCTGAATACGAAGGGAATACAGTTCTCTTTTTTCATTGATAGGGATACTGATTCACAAGGCTGCATGGGAAGAATGCTAGAATGGGAATTTGTAGGAGCTTATATTGCCCAGCTTGGAATTGACAAATTTTCAATTTCCAGGGTGGTCAATCCAATACACTAAGAAAGCATTTCAGTAATTCTCAGTTTCTGAGCAGTGAAACTGGTAAGATCTTTTGGGGTAGTTAATGAAAAAAAATAAGGCAGTCACATTTCTGAATTCTGTTTTACAGTTTCCAGAATTCCAGTCCTTCTCCACAAAACTTTTGGGTGATTCTAACTGCAAACATCCAGTGGACTTCTGTCTTTAACTGTACACAGATTGCAGTGCATGTTACCTACATAACCATGTTCTGCAATTACTCAGTGATGCTGATAAACAGCATTCTTTCAGTTCCCCTCTCCACTGAGTAATAATGTGAATATTTTTGCAATGAAAGCTTCCACCATCAAAGTTTTCCTTCTCTTTACTTTTGAAATTAAAGAAAGCAATCTGTTGATCTGCTATTCAAGGTAAATGATACAACCAGGAAAGAGCTACAGAGAAGACCAGTTTCGCTGATGCTAAAGTCTGTAGCAAATTCTTATTTACATTGTGTTTATTAATGTGGCCATCATCAGTGCCTGCTAACTTTATTGGTCAAAATTGGTTTTATCAGTATGTATTCAATAAGATCATTTTTACCCATCAAAAGCAAGGTAAAGTTCAAAGAGCAGACCTTGGGTTGATCTGAAATCGCTGCTTACCTGAATGGCCTCACTGACTTCAGTGATTGCTCTTGTGAATACTCACCAGAACAAAATGCTTGCTGAAGCCACTAAGACCTCTCAGAGGTCATATTAATTTGATTCACCAGTTCTATCCCGTAAAACTCCAATCGTAATGATTTAATTCACCAATTTTAATCACAGTCTAATCAACCAGCAGGAAGCTTTGATTTAAGTAATCAGCTTTAATCTTATTTTCCATTTGCATTTTTCTAGAGAAAGGTTGGTTGCCTGTTATTGGTTGGCAAATCTGAAACATGTTTATTTACAGCTATGTTTTATGCTATTCTGCCAGTCAAGATGATACACTATATCTTCATGCTGTTATTTCAGCCTAGTGTGCATTTATTTCAATTTCATAATTGAACATTTTTATGTAAGATAATAATGAATGGAAAATTTAATATTTACCAGATGATACTTAATACTTTCTGTGTGATCATTGCTGCATTCGAATGGAAATTAGAACTCAAAATGTATAAACCAAATGTTTAATATTTAAACCTGTTTAAATATGCTTTGTGCAGAAGTGAAAAGCACACCTTTTGAACTACATTTTGAACTAAGTAATTTACTGAGTAATGAATATACTGGCTTTAGGTAGTGAATTTAATTGACTATAATCTCCTTCAGAATTTCTGAACAAGTAAAGTCCTCTGCCTAACTCTTTAATAGGTTGGGAAAAAGAAAAGGAGCAAACATTCCTGATCTTTAAGTTCCAGATGGTTTCTCAAATTTGGATATGCTGAACTAGTTGAGTAAATAAAAGAAAAATGTATTCTCCTTCCTCTTTGAATAGGCCACAGATGTTGCATTTTGTGTTATCTTTTCAGCAAATTCTAGTAGCCTGTTACTTCTGCTAGTTTAATAGCTTCAATTTTTAATTTAGGCAGTGAACAGCTAAGTACTACATTTCATTTTAAAGAGTTCAATAAATATATTAACAATATACCATAGTATAGGTGTCATAATTTTGAGTTTAATGTTAAATGGGGTTATTTTAGAACTAGATACGTTAATTTCAATAAAGAACTGCTCTAAACAATCTGATATAAATGAAATTATTTTATATTCTTCATTGTGTAGGTGTTTTAAATTTTTTTTCCTGTCCCATTTTCATGTGATGCAAATAGGAATTGAAAGGCATATTATGGTATGATGTAATGATGCTTCTATCTTGCTCTGCTTGGGGAGACCCTAAAGCTCTAGGAGTCCATGTCCATCAAGTCCAGGACTCCACCAGGAGCCAGCTGAGAAGAGAGCATGAGAGAGGACATCATGCTGTGATTTGCAGCTCAGGGACTTCTAGTGTCACAAGTAGTGTCTTCATTCTTTACTGAGTCTTTGGGAACTTTTCTTCCAGGCCAGTCACTTTCTGAATTTATGCATTTTTTCTTAGCACAGGATTCTAGAACTGATGAGAGGTTGGTTTAAACCTGGCAAGGAATAAGCCTGCTCTGTTACTCTTAAGGATCTGATGCAAAGGAGACAGATACAGAGGAAGCTAAAAATATTGAGTGAACCCTCCTCCCCTATCCTGTTCTATCCTATTTGTGGGTATCAGCCCTGGGCTTGTGCAAGAGGCGCATGAGTCTGTCATTCAAGTAATTCCATGTGCTAAAATTTGTCATAAGAATTGTAGCTTGTCTAAATATATAGTTAAAATAAAAGTACACTAGGTTCTCACAGATGAAAATGAACAAAGGGAGAGAAAAGCCCAAAGTGCTGTCTTTTTCTCATCCTAATTAAATTGAATGTTCATTGTCATAACATCTAATAAGATCTCTAAAGACATAAGTGAGCTATTTAAGTAGATAATACCTTTGTGGGCACTGAATTCTCAGTAAATTTTTAGGTACTAGTGGGTCTGACACGACCATAACCTCATAGAGTGAGATTTGATAATGTTCAGATCTGTGTGTTAAAGAAAATGTATTAAAGCTTTTGTGATGTAAATTGACGTAGTCTGTAGGGCTCAAAATGTTTACTATGCCCTCATCCAAAAGAAAAGGCAACTGGTAAGGAAACCTTTTGTGAATTTAAGCATGAAAAGGCATGAAAATCCATTTTCTTAATTAACTAAAATAGAAGGCAATTAATTTGTTCTTCATTTTCAACACAATTTGCGTAATTGTTTTCAATTTCATTCCTAGGAGATTGACAAGGCCTGGAAAATGGTGGATATAGCCTATGAAAAGGAGCAGAGAGCAAAGGAGAAGATTGCTTCACTGCAAGAGGCAATTGCACGCCTAAGTAGTTCAGTGGAGCAAGGATCTGGAGCATCCCTAGGACAAGACCACAAGTAAGTTTTTCTCAGTGAGGGGGAAATACTAATCTGTTTTTCTGTCTTTCTACACTACATTCTATTCTAGTTAGCCATTTGCACACCACAAAGACACTGGGAAACAGAAAGAGGACTTTTCTGCCTTTTACTTTTCTCAGGAGTGCACATTTATTGGTCTACATGTTTATGCAGTAAGCAAGTACAGAATCAGGCTCTGAGCAAGTTCATTCAGTGTTGGATTAATATGAGAGATCAAATAAAAATCAATATGCACTTTCTCAGTATCTGTCATATTGTTTTATCTGACTAGAATTTCAACATACTCCGAGAATATGATCCTGTCAAGATTTTTATACGTGATGGCAGCAGGGTCAAGTAGATAAGTCAAGGAAGCAGGAGACTTGATTTCTGTTCCCAGCTTTGTTGCAAACAGTTATTCTTGTTTGTATTCTTGTTTGTATTTTATATTTACATACTTTCAAGACTATGGATTTTTTTCTACTGAACATCTATGCATAGAGGGACTTGATGCCAGGTGGAGCTGCTGACTGCTACAGCATGCAAATAATAATGACCCTCAGGAGCTGCTCAAAAGTCCTCTAAAAGTTAGTGTTTGTAGTATCAAATCCTCAGACTGTGCTTATGCTGTAAGTTTAAGTCTAAACTCAAAGATGAGATAAATATATTGACTTGTTCACTTTCTGTGGAGATTGCTGATGCCTGATTCTGGGCTGAAATTCTCACTGTGTGAGGTATTTATGTTAAGCTTTCAGGATATGTATGGGCCATGCTCATCTCCCCACGTACTCTGTATCCAGGCTGCATAAACAAGTCTTGTGTCTGTGAGTAGGGCCTTTAGTGTGCTCAAGCATTTCCCTTCCAAGGAACGTGCCAGCACATAAACCACTTGAATGCATGAAAAATCCACTCCTTTACCTTTTGTCCCTGAAATGTTCTGGGCCTGTGTAACAGGTTTCCTTGGATCTAAAAGCTTGGTCATTAAGCCTTCCCCTCGTATAACTCTCTCTAAAAGCAGCTCTCTGGCTGCTTGTAGCATTTTCCTGCAAGAGTCAGGAGATGCTTGCTATTTCCAACTGCTGCCCAGGCTGCTTGAGACCTGCCTAAAATCTCTTCTTAAAAGTTCCTTCTGTATCCTGATAGTTCCGTGCTTAAATACTTTGTCCAGTGACAAAGCCAGGGCACTTGTCTAACTCCTGGACAGACTGTGGAGGTTTTCAGCCTTATAATGCTGAAAGTGCTATAGTCTTTTAAAACTATAAGGCTGGTTTTTAAGGTTGAGCTTGAACCTGCACTATTTGGACTTATTTCAGACTGAAAATATGTCCAAACAGGGAGTCTGGTTTATTCTTATGTTAGGTACTGTAAGACGTAACCTAGTTAGGTGCCCAGTCAGTTAAGCTGCAGAGAGACAGGTTACAATAATGTGACGTTTTTAGTTCCTGGGTAATTTTACAATGGGCAGAGAAGAAGGATTTTTTTTTCCTGTTACCTATTTGGAAAACTGAGGGGTTCTTCATACCCATAAGGGTGTGATATTACAAGAAAGAGTGATTTATCGGACTAGTTTAGCCTTTAAGGCTTCCTGTGTTGATGGTGACTACAACAGTAGACAGCATATAACTCAATTGACCAGCAGAGTCTTAATCCAAAAGGAGCTTAAAATGAAATAAATTACTTTAAAACTGTTTCTTGCCGAAGTGCTTACTCTGGCATAGCAGGACAAACAGAAATGGCCTGTAACATTGCTTGACAATTATTTCCTTGCTTCTAGTATCTGGGATTTGCTAAAATATAAAGAAGAGATAACAAAGGAGCGAGACCAACTGTTGTCAGAAGTTGTGGAATTACGTCAAAGTCTAACTCAAGCCGCAGAACAGCAGCAGGCTACAGAGAAAGCAAAAAATGAGGCAGATCAATCTATTATGCAGGTCAGTACAGATCATCAGGTGGTAACTCAAGGCTTTATCCTGAACCATTCTCCACAGTTGCAATTGATCTCCATTGACTAGTATGCTACTACCTGTTTTTTCACGTCTCAAACCTTTTCAGGTGTGCTTAGAAAGGAGTCTACCGAGAATGATTTTTATGTTTTTTCTCTACTTCTAGGCTGTCTTTTGCAAAGTGCAATGCCAAGTGTAACTGCTTCCATAGCTTCCTAATAGCCTGAATGAAGCCAAAGTTCCTTTGCCTGAATCATAGTTATCTTTCATACTGGAGATGTTGTTTTTTTTTTTTTTTCTGCATTGTAAATCCTTATGCTTCCAATGAACCATTTAGAATGTAGATCTAGAATAGAGATCCTGGTTTCCTTACTGTTGGCAGTGGTTGCCATATGGTGCCATACCATAATTTTTAAGAATGTATCAAATTCTGACTTCAAAGCTAATTAAGCTTTGAATTAATTAACCCTCCCCTACTTTTTTCATGGGAAGCTTTCTAGAACATCACTTTTCTAATAGTTAGAGACCTTCTTCCTTGTTCACAATGATTCTTGCCTACTGTTTTCCAGCTTAAATCATTTTTCACATCACCACTATCTGTAGGGAGCAGTCATATCATAGAATCATAGGACGGTTTGGGTTGGAAAGGACCTTAAATCCCATCTTAGGGTCATCTAGTTCCAAAGCCACTGCCATGGGCAGGGATACCTCGCACTAAACCAAGTTACCCAAGCCCTGACCAGCCTGGCCTTGAACACTGCTGTAGGTGGAGCATTCGCTGCTTCCTTGGACAGCCCATTCCAGTGCCTTACCATCCTCACAGTAAAGAACTTCTTCTTTAGATCTAACTTAACCTTCCCTGTTTAAGTTTGAACCCATTACCCGCTGTCCTGTTGCTGCAGTCCCTAATGAAGAGTCCCTCGTCAGCATCCTTGTAGGCCCCCTTCAGATGCTGCAAGGCTGCTATGAGGTCTCCATATTCCATCTCAGCTTTACATTTTGTTTCCTTTTCAAGTTAAGTTTTTTGTTTTGTTGGCCATCTGAGCAGACAGTTCTACTTTAACTGATCAATCTCCATGGCTTCCTTTAAATGCGTATAGTAGCTAGAGATACAGAAGACTGAGGATCAATAGGATGACCACTGAGTGGAAAGAAAGTAGAAAAGGGTGGCAGATGGGATACAGAACGCTGGTTGATACATAAAATATAAAAACAAGACAATGAGGAACAAGAGAATTTACAGCAGACTATAGATAGGGACTGGAGCAAGAAAACAGGAGAAAAGTGGAAAAGAACACTTAAAGAACAGAGTAGAGATAGAAGCAGCATTTAATGTACAGGTTTTTATTAATCACATATAGGAAAGTAATGATCAGTCTAGCTTTTATGTGCAGCATCTGTTTCTAAAGCAGATGGCTGGGAGTGTATTACAAGACAGCATAAATCTTTGCTTTTCTGACAGAATTGTGGGCATGAGAGAAAAGAGAGAGAATTGAAACTCCCATCAAAATTTACTGAATCTTGCCAGCTTTAATCTTCTGATACTCACTTTATCAGCCCTTAAATTTACAGGATTATTGCAGTATTTGTAACTACCTCCATTCTCCCGGTTCTGGAGAAATTATTCTCCACTTCAGATTGCTTAAATGACAATGTCTTTCTGAAGATCCTATCAAAGACCCTGTCTGTTCTGGCAACTTTTCATCTGTGGGCTCAGAAAGAGAGAAAACTTTAAGCAATGAACATCTTACAATTGCTGGTCCCTGGCTGAACTGAAAATTTCCATGTAGATCAACCCCCTGTGTCTCTTCTCTGCTGATTCTGCTCCATCACATTTTTGGGGAGGGAGAGAGCAAAAGTCAGAAGACAGTCTATTAAATATGAAAGGAAGCTTCTTTTTCAAAGTTCCCACAGAGGGACTTTAAGAACAGCAGATTGAGAGCAGTTGTGAAAATGAACACTGGTCTGACATTTCTCTTTCCTTTAATATCAGTATAACAAGTGTTTCTGCTGGTGAGACAGAAAAATAAAAACCCTTGCAGTACAATATGAAGCCCTAATTAGTTTTAATGCTGCGTTCAGAAAGTACCACTTTACAAGTAACTTGTAGCTGAAAATACATTTCTGCCACTCCATGTCCAGATGAATGCTTTTTGCCTGAATTGCGTCAAACCCTTCTGTGTGGATGAACTGACTGGTGCTTAATAAATTCTTGTAATCAGTGGATAGGTTCCCTCATGCAGGGTATTTTGTCCAACCCCTAGAGAACATATTTTCTTCTGAGAAGATCTGGCATGTTACATGTAGTAGTGGGTACAGTAATATAGAAGCTGTTGTTTTCAAAATTAAGCACAGTAAAAGGAGAGGTGTGAGGCCTTGTTTTCCTGAATAAAAGGCAACAGAACTTAAAACCTTTGTCTTGTCTATTACAGCTTCAGCAAGACATCCAGGTGCAAAAGAATGAGGTAACACGACAAGCTCAAAAGAAGGAAAGATTAGAGAAGGAGCTGAAAAATCTTCTAGCTGAAATGGATGATAAGCAAACTGAGATAAAGAATTTGCAGCAAGATATACAGAGGAATAAAGAGGAACAACTGAAAATGGAACAGAACCTAAAAGAACAGAAGGTAGGGTACATTGTGCACTATATGTGCCAGGTGTAAGCTGCTAAAATAAGAAGAAAATTAAATTTCCTGAAGGGAGAAGGAGGGATATTAATTGAAATCAATAAACTTTAACAAATAATTATTTTAATGTAAGTATTAATTTGCTAATAAATAAATATGTAAAGCTTGCTGACAGATTTTAGATAGATTTACTCACAGAAATCAGTAGTGGATGGCAATGATATCGTTAGAGACCATCTTGGCAAGATTGCATCAAATGGCGTGGATGATCTAATGATAGTAATAGGAGACTGCCAAGTTGAATTTCTGATGTCTATTGCCAGTTTTGCCACTGATTGACTGTAGTGGCATTAGTGAAAAAGTCATTTTACCTCCAGTCCCTTCTTTCTTCTCTGTCACAATAATTTTTATCTACCTCTCAAGCTTGTGGAAGACTTTCTGTGAAAGGGCAGAGAACTGTCCTCGTAAACCTTTTTGATTGATTTTCTCCATTCTGTTTCTAAAAACTTTATCTGGAAATGCCCTAACATAGTGTTCTTCAAGTGTTTGAATTTCAAGGTTTTCAGTCCATTTCCCCTGACTTTAAGAAACTCTAAGAGAAGCAATTTCAGTAAATGGCAGGAGAGATCTCATCACTGTAAACCAGTCCTACCTCAAGGGAAACTTCTTTGGAAGTTGTGTGTATCTTGTAAATTTATTACTTTTATAGCTTTTTTCCCCTTCAGGTACCTGAATTTGTGAAGGTAGGTGTCTGTGACAATTTTTTGTCAACAAAGAATCCTAGTAAAATGTTTCACATAAAGAGGTACAGAGAGGACTTGATTTTTTCTCTGAATATCACTCATTTGATGCAGCTTTTGAGGGCAGCTCCATGATCTGCCAGGAAATCACATTTTTAAAAATAGGATACCTACATTTCATGGTTCTGTTCCATTCTTCCTCTTCTTTATAGTCCCTTTCAACCTTTCCTACTGCAGACTTTAGGGGCATTCAATTGTCCAAACTATCCTGGAAACCAATAATTCACAATAAAGTGCTGTGCCTAGGCTAATTAATCTGGCTTTGCACTGTCTTTGTTATCTGAGCTGGCATGAAGGCGTCTGTGGATGCCCTGCATTGTCTTTTGCAAAAAGTCTGTCCAAAATACAGGCTGTTCGACTGTATGAGCTAGAGGAGAGATCTGTGAGAGAAGGTGACTCAGCTATTGCAATGTCATTGGGTTACTGTTTCTTAACTGAATGCTAGTTGGCTTGCTTGCATGACAGTGAAGATGGTCTGATACAGCTACCATGGGCTTCATCCAACCCATGGACAAGCCTCAATAAAGAGTCACCAGAAACACGGTGTTACCCTAACATTTGCAACACAAGAAACAGAATTCCTTGGTTTTGATAAGAAGCAACTTATCTTTACTTCTGTATAAGTTCAGAAGAGGGAGACTCCACATCTTTGAATGTTTGTAAAGGCATATATTGACTTCACAAGTTTTTCACACATTAATGCTTGAAGTGAAAAATATGGTGCTTTTTCTTTCCTCACTTACAGAATAATATCTGTTAGGGGAAGTCCCGTAAAGCAGAAGACAAGACTGGCAGCTCCAGTACTGAAGTACATGTTCTCCACATAGACCATGAAACTGCTGTTGCAGGCTTTTGACTGATGACAAATTAGAGAAGAAAATGGCTGTGTCCTGGTCTCAGCAAACCATGTACCCAGAGAAATGTAATCAGCATATTAATGTAGGATTTGCTTGCTAAGAAACAGAGCTTCCCTGCCTTCTGCTGATTGAAGTAATTTGAATCTCATCCTCGTTTTCAGCAATTATGTGTAGCACGTTGTGTTACGTGATGCTTGCCAAATGCCTAACAAGAAGTAAAATATTTATCTACCACCTGCAAGAGAGACCTGCTAAATGTTTTCCATTTTTTTTCCCCTCCCAGAAACAAAATTTTGAAATGACACTGGCTGTGTTTATTAAAAATTATCATTTCCTGTAGTCAGTATGAGCACCTGTCATATTTCACATTAGTAATTTCATCAGCAATGAAGAGTGGTTTTTAAGCAGCCAACGATCTGTAGCAGGCTTTATCTCCTGGGGAGATGGAAAGTTCTGTCTTCATGTATATATAGATATTACAATGAGATTAAAACGAATTACTAGGATTGTTCTTTTATCTAACAGCTCTTGAATGAAAAAGCTGGTAAGGAACTTGAGCAACTACAGATGAGAAATAGTAAGCTCATAGAAGAGACTGAGCAGCACAATGTGATGTTTGAAGAGATGATGAAGAACATGCAGCAGAAGACAGAAGAACTGAAAGTAGGTACTAGAAGGTGTATGCATGCTATCAGCTGTGTTGCTCTCATGGCAATCTTACTGCCTGGGCCAGGGGTGACCTCAGTTCTTGTACTGGTAGTTCCCTATGGGTAGTTTTGGAGAAAATCTCAGCTAAGGAGTTTCTAGAAATAGATCTGGCTGTCTCCGGATGCCATTCTTTCAGGGGCAGTATCATGCCTCCCTGTCACCTGACAGTGGAGCTCTTGTCCTGCTGGAGGTGCTGTGTTTCATAAAACACATACACCAAACTGCTCAGTACATTGTGTTCATAAAGGATGCATGGTACTTTGAACAAGCACTATGGTTAGTTTGATTGTGAGATCTATAGATAAAAGCAATGGCTTTCTTGCTACAGTAATTAACATAATCTAAATATTGCCAAAAACCTTGACAAATCTTAATGAATTGTAATGACAGTTTCCAGGATAGCTTCCATTGAAGGGAGTTGCTTTCAAGTCTGAAATTCCCCCTTTCCCAGTATCAGTTCGGAAAATTAAATATATGTAACTAAGATGGTGTTTACTTGCTGATATAAATTGTTTTCTTGCATGACTTTACATTGTTTAACAGTTGTTTTGTACCACTCCAAGCAGGTGAGTTTCAGCTGGGGAAGGATTAAATGATTCCTGCATATGCTTTTTAGGGTACTTTGATTACCCTTTGAGAAAGGGTAATGTGTAAGTGTTAGATGTTATTACTCATTCTACCGTATCTTGCATTTCGTATCATCATTGGGATTAAAATACTAAGCATTCAGGTAGAGAATAATTATCAAGGATTAGTCAAGTGTAATCAAGTCACCTAAATAAAAAGGGAACTGTTAGTCAAAATGATGAAAACTAAAAAGCTAACCACTGACAGATTAAAACACAGATGATTCTGGTCCTGAATGGACTGTTTGGTAGGAGCTTGTTTTCTGTTGTATTTTGTTAGGCAGACTGGAGGATATTTGAAAACCAAATTGCTGTCTTTTCCAGGTTATCTGATTTTATCATTCCTTCTCGCAATACCATCATTGTTTAAAACTTCACAAGCAGTGTGTTCAGTTGTGACTTACATTTGAGGCTCTAGAGTGTCAAAAGGAAGATTTTGATTCTATGATCTTAACTTCAAGAAAAGTTGATAGAACTTGTAGAATCATGCAGATGGAATTCTGGGAACAAAACAAGATAGAATTTACTGAGTAGTTACTAATTAAGCCAATTGCTTAAACTTTTACAAGCCTCAGTTATGATCGGAGATACACTTTTTATAGGTGTTGTGCTTGCAGTTCCATCCTGCAGCATGCTGAGTGCCTCCACTGTGGTGTTCACTGAACTGTGAAAGTACTCATGTGTGTTCAAGTTTATTGTTAGTAAGAATTGAGAACATTCACACTCTCTCAGAGGATGCTCACACAGTAAGATTGACCATCTCACAGGATCAGTAGCTGAGGCTATAAGTGGAAGAGTGTAGTCTGTGATGGCTGTAAAACCTAACAGTGGCACTGAATTGTATGAGGAAGTTATATTTACTGCTTAAAAGGAAATATGGAATCATAGAATAGTTAAGGTTGGAAAGAACCTTAAGATCATCTAGTTCCAACCCCCCTGCCATTCTCAGGGACACCTCCCACTAAACCATGCCACCCAAGGCTATGTCCAACCCGGCCTTGAACACCGCCAGTGATGGAGCAT
>JASSUY010010636.1:0-63567 GCA_032466535.1 Forpus xanthops
TGGACATAGCCTTGGGTGGAATGGTTTAGTGGGAGGTGTCCCTGCCCATGGCAGGGGGGTTGGAACTAGATGATCTTGAGTTCCTTTCCAACCCTAACTATTCTATGACTCTATGAAAAGGAGAATGAATCAAGAAATGCTTCACTGACTTTAAACCACAATCTTTCCTATAGAAAAGAAATTGCACTCACATCAATAGATATTTCAAATTTGTCAGCTACAGAGGAAAATCTACTTACTCAGGACAAAACCTTTGTTAACATAACTTCCTCAGAACCATTGGGACTTTTCCACCAGATTAAGCAAAAAATAATTTACCCAGAGAATACGAAGTCAACAAGCTTTAGAACTGTGGGAACTGAAACTGTTGAATAAATCCTTTGTGAATATCATTTAACTAAGGATAATTATAATATCACAAAGCTACAGAAAAATCAGTATGTTACAGATAAACAAGGATCAGGCTTTCAACTGATAGCAGTACCATGGCTTCCCTGAAGTCCATGTACCTCTATCACTTTAGGCCAATGAAGTAAAACAACAGCTTGAGGAGTTTATTCTCCTTCTTGGGATCACACTGCAAGACTTGTGCCGCTAATTACTTTAGAATTATTTAGCAGAGCAGACCATTTCTCTCTGATGTGAAAGCTACTTTCCAGATAATGGGAAAAACGAAACAGTTTTCTCATAGAAGGCAGAGGCCATGTGCACAGAGGACATAGGATAACTGATAGTGCTGCCTAAGGGAGTCCGTATTTGTTCTGGCAGAATATATTTTCCAGTCCAGGACTGCCCTGGAGACACATTTCTTCAGAGATTCTCTCTGCAGAGCCTTCATGTGCTACCTCATAGTTTGTACTGGGTTTACCTCTGGCTTTAAGGAAATACTAGACTTAGCGAAGAGAGAGCCACTCTCCTGGTTGATGGCACTGCCATTGCTCTCAACAAGGCTTCCTCTTTCCTCACCTCAATGCACTTTTCTGACCATGAACTAAAAAAGCACGAACGCAAACAGATCAAGTCGTGATTTTCGGTGATCACCAACATTAAAGCATTTCTGAGCTTTTGCCTAACGATAGTAGGTGGTTGTTTTTTTTATCCTTTCCAAGAGGAAATCAAGAAAGAAAATACAAAACTCTGAGGGTATTTTGACATTGTTATTAAAAATTCATTGCCTTCAAGGATCTCCCGGACAGTCTATCTTAGTTCAATAGGACACTGACATGTTTTGCCTTCTGTCTTGGTCTTGTTGACAAACAGCAAGAGGCAAATTTGGAAACATCATCTGAGCTGTAAGATGGTTTCTCATTTAATTTCTTAGCCTCCTGGGGCTTTAGAAGAGCATCCCACCTCCAGACAGCTCATAAAGTCATTTGTGACACAGGATGTCCCAGTTAATACATAGGAATGTTGAAAGCATTTTATTTTCTCCCCTTTGATTTTTATTGGTTGAGCTCCCAGTCTTTTGTGAGTAATTATACCATTTGCTTTATGTCTTGCTTTTATAATGACTAATACAAAAAATATATGTACAAGCAAATGGAAGCGTATTACTGAGTGATTAACAATGAACAATTAGGATTAATTAAGGCAATTATTTTAATAAATAAGAATTAGTAAAATATATCCATAAACAAGGCTATGGCACATATGAAGCATGGCTGATGCAGGCTAAAGAAGTAGAATTGTGACAACTGGGAGCAGAGGCAAAGAGGAGAACAGATGATTAAGGAGAAGTACTTGTGTACATAAAAAGTGCAATTAGGCATGCGACAGACAGGGCATATCCAGACTGCTCTATCATTTGCCAGGATATTTCATTTATTTTGACTAGAAACAGGATTCATGCACAGTCTAGCCATCCTTAGACTTCCATTTCTTTCACAGTGATATAAAGAAGCCAGAAAGGCGTAAAACTGTCCTGAGAAGTGACAGGTAAAATCATTCTCTTCCATCGCTTTTCAGTAACTCAATTTTGAAAGCTGGTCATAGAATTATGTTGAGAATCTGTTCTGGAGATTCGGAGCTATGAATGAATTTTTCAGTGGTCTAACCAAGATCTGTGTCAACATCACTAAAATCATGAGGTTTCTGCACCTACTCATTATATTTTTGACTACTCAATTCTTTTACTAATTTCAGAGGAGTTTAAGAGCTTGTCCCACAAATTTCTTCAGCTTCCACCTCACTACTGAAAAAGATAATGTATGGAACTGCCACAGTGAAAGGTAATTCTGCTTCTGTGGCACAAGTGAGAGTTTTCCATAGGCTAATCTGTCCAATTAAATGAATACAGTCAATTACTGGGCAATATTAACCTTTGGCACAATCAAATCAACAAAAAGATTCCAGTACAGCTGTAAAGTCAAAGAAGTAAACCTCAAGATTTGGTATGCTAAATCAGTGCCAATGGCTTTTCTTTCTCCAACAAAGTGTTTCAGTAGATTGGGGTGTTCAAATTAGAATCAAATGTCAGTAAATCATTGCTAAAAGGTTTGTAACAAGAATGGCAAGAAAGTATAAAGAAACACTGAAAGTGGTGCTACAGACAATGAAAGCAGGAATTGTGGAAAGACAGTGTCAAGAATATGGACTGTCAAGTCACATGGTACTATTCAGTAAATAGTGTTTATTCTCGGGTAAAACACAGTTTGTTCTTTTTTGATTAGATGTATTAGGAGTATAAAACTGTCAGGCCCACAATCATGCTCTCCCCTCCTACAGGAGAGCCCAGCTGCTGACTCAGCTCTTGTTTGTTGTTGGGAAGAACTTCAAGTTTCAACCAAGCCTCGTAAAACAGCTTTGCTCCAGTAAATCATACTGCCTTTTTGTAGATGCTGAAGGTCAATAGAATGACAGGAGTACACACACAGTTAAGAAACCAAAGCCCCCAGCAGAGACTTTCTCAAGTCTATGCATTGTTCTACTCGAGTTCTTTCTCTGCTCTTTTGGCTGTGATTAAGTAACAAGTTTAAGCAATGGTTAAGAATTTTCCTGAACCAGTGCCTAAATTTGCTATTGTTCAGCTGAGATTTTGGTTATTATCAAGATCTTCCCCACTCTCTAATCAAGAGTGTGTCAAGGATGGTAAGGAATGAGCTAGACAGAGACCAGGATCACGCATCTCACTGTCCCAAGCCCAAACTGGATGCCTCCAGATATTTTACTAACTGGAAAACTTGGTGCTTTGAAGGGTGAACTGATTCATTAAATTAGAGATAAAACCCAAAGCTTCAAAAAGAAGTCTGCTTTTGTTCATTCTGAGGGAACAGAAAAAGCACAAAATCCTTTTTTATTTTAGAACAGAAGAACATCAGATTGATCTTTATCTCCCTCTTGGGAAAGATGGAATTGAAAGCATTTTAATTCATAAATATCTGGGGGTTTTGCTCTTCAAAAGCTTCCTGAGAAGCCAAAGAGGAAGGGGACCTCTCATTTTATAATTCCTTTGGCAAGTCCAGGTAGTGCATTTCACTTACAGCTTACAGACATTGATATTCACATGAACATACAAGTACACAGTGTTGACAGGCTCTTTCCCTTGCTGCTGCTGGGACACAGCCCTTCCCATCTGTTTTTTGAGCATGTTATGGCCATTTGATTGAGCCATCATTTTATCATAAGCCATCGACTTCTGTAATCAGGCTCTTGCCTCACTTTCACATTGTTAAGTCAAAGTGTTACTCTCTACCATGTGCAGTTTTGGAGGGAAGATAAGGTTTAAAAGAAAGAAGATCTTGAGGTTTGCTGTTTGGAGTTGCCTCTGCATTACATTCCACTATGTAAGCAAACACATGCACATTTTTTTGTTAAGGTTTTCAGGCAGAGTAGTTCAACAGGCAATTTCCTGTACTAAGTAGTGTTATAATTAGGATTGCCACTGGAATGAAACACTGTGTGCCCGTATTATTGTATTACACCATGTTAGCTTTTAATTGTTACATCTGAAAGACACACACCCACATTTTGAGTGGGTAACTTCTTATGCACTGCTTTTCATATTGTGGCTTTAAATTATCTTCAGTATTCCTCAACAAATGTATTTATATTCACATGTGTATTGTAGAGGGCCACAGATAGTAAATTACTACAAACAAACACTTGTGTTTATTTGTTATCTGTACAAAAGCACATATACGTATACCAGCATCTCAGTTCAAATGCAGCAGGAATGATAAGACAAAATGTTTGGATTTGGTGATCAAGGGACGGCTGTGAATCTTTCAAATCCAGCTGTGCCAACCCAGGAATCCTCTGGAGTTTTGTACACAGATGTAAATCAGCTGAACCTGTCCAAAGACCCACACCAGGTTTAAGGAATCAGACTTTCTGTTTCCACTCTGGTGAAAAGACACTTTCGACATCAGTGGCAGCATTCTTGGCACTTTATTATTCATGCTTTACATGATTGGTCTTTAGGCTTGCAGTGTAGCAAGGGGATGCTGGAAAGAATAAAAGTAATAATAGACTGCAAGCTACAGGAATGACATGTGTCTTAGGAGCTGTTTGTCTGCATATCATTTCTGGTTACAGGCAAGAGCCACTCAAGTTCATTAAGAGCAAACGGAAGTCCTTCAGCCCCAGATTCCTGTCATTTCATTTGAAGAGGAGGCCTCTGGCGTGTAACCAGATATCTTCCGGGTTTTAAGGCTTGCTGATCTTTGCCTTTAGACTTCTGGACAGTATTAATTTACATAGGCCTGAAAACAAGCGTGGCGCTATCCGTCTTCTTGAGTTACATGCAAGGAACACCAATAAACTTCCTGATGTAACTAATAAAGGAAATTGGGAAGGAAGGAACAGTCTATCAATTATCAATAGGATAAAAGTTGCAGGAATCAGGCAAATTAAAGTTTACAAACCAAGTAGCTAAATACTAAGAATAGAGATTCAAGAGTAAATTGCGCTCCTTTGCATTTTGGCATACTGAACATAAATCCATTTACAAACTGGTAGCAGAAGACAGAAAGGACAGGGAGAGTTATGGCAAGAGAAAGCACCTTTTAGAAAGATAAATGAAAGGGATTATTTATTCTTAATGGGGAAGATGGAGATCAGTCACTTCTCATAAGATGAAAGAAAATTCACCAACCTAAAAAAATCAGCCTTTTTTGTGAGCCACACCTCTTGGCTATTTGTTTCCATCAATGTTTTAGTGCAAGCTGAAGCCAATTCGATTTTTCTCTGATCACCAAATAAATAAAAATTCAAAAGTAATTGTATGCAGCTTTTATTAATTTCAGAGAGAACAGTGCATCCATATTTCAGTGTTTAATTTGACTCAGGGATTCTAAGAAACAGAAACGTCGTGGAAGGAGACAGTACCGTCCTCTTCTGGGGATTTGCCTTGACTGATTCCACATCTCCACTCTCCAGCTAGTGTGGTTTATTACCGGTGGCTAAACCTGCTCAGTTTCCAAAGATAACATAGTGCATCTCAAACGCATTAATACATCACTGCTGTGGTTTAAGTTTTCCTCAAAATATGCTTGTTGTCGTTTTTACAACCTATTTCCACTTGCTTCCCAATCAGGGATAATGGCAATAGTAATCATGATATTGTTGTTGATGATGATGATAATAACAATAATAAATAATAATAATAATTTCCTAATGGGTAAATTAAATTTCTTTTACATTTAGATTCCACATTAATCCACAATAAAGACAGAGCTAAAAAAACATCAAGGAGAGCAAGAGCACATATTTTGCCTGAAAGACAGTCCAGCCACTCACTTCTATGAGGTCGTGGGGCAGAAAAAAGCCAGGAATAAAAGCCCTAAAAAAGTGACACACCCTTATTCAGGCCTTCTTTAAGCACATGCCTAATACTGAGCACACTGTTAAGTCCTTTCTTGGCAGACAGACTGAACTGAGGGATTTCCTTTGCCAATGAGCTGCTTACGATTTGTTCTTTTCAGCAATAGGAATCAGAATCAGGAAGGTTGTTTATTATTCAGCCATCTCTTCCAAAGCAAGGAAAACACTGTTTATAAGAAACTTCAAAAGCCTCTGTCACAGATATCAAGTCTATATACTATATGCCTTTGCCAAGTCAAATTAGGGTATTTTACTTGATATTAAGTTTGACAAGCAAAGAGCCTGTGAAAACCAGAATCCCAACTGGGCGTGCCGCCTGCAACTCACTCAATTCTTTAGTGCTAGAATTCCTACAGTAGCTCTATTCTTCACTTTCAGCTTATATTTCTGTCTGTATTTATCTGTCTGGAAATTTACCTCATTGTGTCCTAGACATCTTCTAATATTCAGATTCTTCAAGAATGTGAACAACACAAGTAGACTTTGTTTTGGCTAGCAGACCGGTCTTACCACATGTGGGCTTTGGTTTCTATTTACCTCAACAGATTATAAAATCTATTATCATGCTAATTTGCAGGTCCACTGTGTGTATCAGACCTGTAGGCTCCTCAGCCATATAAAAATATGCTCCTGCTACATCGTTTCCTGACGGGGACAATGACAAGTCAATTTGTGTATTAACAGCCACAGATGATTAAGAAAAATGTTAATGACACACTGCATTTTTAAAAAGCAGGTCAATCCCTTTGAGGAC
The DNA here is from genome assembly GCA_032466535.1 of Forpus xanthops. Classification (NCBI taxonomy): domain Eukaryota; kingdom Metazoa; phylum Chordata; class Aves; order Psittaciformes; family Psittacidae; genus Forpus; species Forpus xanthops. The sequence continues at coordinate 6,575 of JASSUY010010636.1, forward strand.
AGAGTGAGCATGAAAGATTTCATTCCATGCTGCCTACCCAGGAAGGTTAGCTTCTACTAACTTGCTTTGGCTGTATATTGAAAACAGAATCAGGTCTTTGAGACCCGCAATCGTCCAAACTTCAGTGAACCACTCAAGCAGAAGTCACACTTGCACTCTACTGAATAAGCATACTTTAATTACAGAATGATACTTCCCTAAGTTTTTAGTGGTTTACACGTAGCCCTTGCAAAATATTCAACATTTAAAACAGGTACCTACAAAGGATAATAATTTGAACATCGTCTAATTCACTTTGTGATGTTTTCAAAGGAATGTTTTTGCAAATGATTGCCTTCATCTTGGACATAATATCCCATAAATATACATTACAGTGTTTGTACTTCTTTTTTCTGATATCCAGTCTCTTTTCTTACCAAAGCTGCCTTTGAAGAATAGTTAAAATAAAGATCTAGTTTATTCTGACTTTAGTTTCTATTTAGCATACACACATAGGCGTATATGCTAAGGAGTGCTAGGGATGCTGCTAAGCACAGACCACCCCTCCCTGGAACAATTCTCTACTATCCAGCCTTCTGACACCAGCATCTCCTGATACCTGCATCAGAATTGTTAAAGTATTCTCAAAATCTTTAGAGCACATCAAACACATCAAGTGGAAGCCCTTAATAGCTCCCTAGCTATCCATAAGAAGCACCCTTACTCTAGCATGCTAAGGAGGCACTTTTCCAGCTCCTGCCTCTAAGTTAGCAATACTTACATGTAGACCATGCTCTCTTGAGCACAGTGCAATATGCCATAGCCCGAAGCTGAAACTGGCCTGCCTTCCATGCTGGTGGTGCACCTAAGAAGAAGAATTGAACATTCCAGCAGCATGAAAGGGTCAGGATCTGCAACAAAGCTCTAGTCACTCTGATATTTTTAAATGAGGCCCCAAGTATAGCTTCTTTGATGCTAAGAAAAGCATTTCTAGAAAAATAAGGAATGAGACCATTGTTGGGAAAGAACCATCTTTGCTACAACTCTGTTCAGTAAAGAACTTCATGTCAACCAAATGCAACAGAGAATAAGATAGTAGTCTTTAACTTAATTTTACTTCAGCTTTTACTATCAGCTTTAACTCATGCATGCCTTAGTGATAGTCTTGAAAGATTAGTTAGATGATTTTTAAAGGCTGTTGCTGTTCCTGTACGTCAGCTTCCTGACTAGAAACGCCTGATCCTCATCATTACCAGCAAGCAAATTCAGGAGTAGTATAAGTATTATTAAAGTTGTGAATGTTTGCCTGAATGTTTGCCTAAATGTTTCCAAAAGACAGCCACTACAATGTATTTCCCTTATCATCGAAGGAGCACATTAACAGACATCTCCATCACTGCATGGTTTAGCACTTTTATTTCAGCGTTTGCACTCCTGATTTACATAGCAACCAAAATGGAAGCACCATTTAATCATATCTTTCAACAGATTAAAAATGAAACTTTGGCAAAATGTTTCCAAATCATTACATTAAGAAAGAATATTCTTCCCTTCTCCAGTAATTGTCTCAAGCTCCAGGAGGAGTTGCTGGCATGACATGATTCCAATATTCTTAAAGGCAAGCAGTGGGAAAACAAAATATCAAAGGGGCTGGTAGACCTGGTGTATGAGGGTGACACCCACCTGATCTTTGCATTCCCTTTTCTATTTGCAGACATTTCCACAAGACTGGGTTGAAGCAGCCTATAGGAGCCTTAACTTATCCCAGCTATTAGTGGCTGACAGGGGGCCAAAAGGAGCCCTGCAGTGGTGTAGAGGTGTCTTTCTGCACCCACTATGCAATCACTGTGACCCAACACTGTTGGAAGGCCCCCCTTAACAAGACAATCCCACCTCTGCCTTACAGGCAAATTGCACCAGACTGGCACTGAGTGTCTGTATCACATCACAAAATCCAAACCAAGAAATCTTTCCGTTCCACAAAGAAGGAAATTACAGAGAAGCAGTAGCAGAAACCTCGTGCAAGTAAGAGCCTGCAGTTTTACAACCGAGCGGTAGGTCAGTGTGTGTATATTTAACCGTCAGAGTCGCATACAATTTAATCGGCACACATAAAAAGTCTGAGAATGCCACTTTATTGACTACTCAGTAAATACAGTGTGCATTACAGGATAGGGTCTTGTCTTACATCCTGGGGATAATGTCACTGGTTTGGGATTCATAAATGAGGTCTGTACAGGAAGAGGGGATTATGCCAGCAATGCGAGAATTCACCACAAGGAATATTTACAAGCTATAAATCCAGTTGTTAATTTCAGGTTATCAAAACCAATCACTGTATCTTAGTTCTCAAACAACATCTGATCATCATCATCCTCATCACACCACTAATCAGCCACAGCAGAACGAACACATAGTGAAGCTGAATTTCCTTAACTGTATTGTGCTCGTTTCCTTCATTAAACATTGAATTGCAACCTCAATTAACAAGGCATTTCTTGCTTAGGCAAGAGTGGGGGCAGGAGAGGGAGAGGTCTTCAAGATGGCCGTGGAAATATATGCACAGCTTGCAGGAAGCAGAAATGTGTTTGTAATTTGCAACAGGAGGAAAAATAAAAGGCTGAAAAGGAAGATTGATTCCAGTTTTCAGACTATTAAATCAATGTCAACTTATGAAATCCTTGTATTTCCTGGAATGAGAACAAAGGTAACATAAATGAATATGTTTCCAGATTTGTGATCTGTTTACAGTTATACTCTACACTTATTAGCAGTATGACTCTTCAATCACAATTAGGAAGACTGCCTTTTTTTCTTTAATTTCATGTGTAAATTTCGCACTTAGAAAAGTGATAAACGAAAATCAGTCTCCACAGGAGCTGTTCAGACAAGTACACTTCAGACTTTACTACCAACAGCTGTACTGAAATACTTCCACAACTACAGTATATAAGTTTCCAGCTGTTCTAAACCTACACACCATACAGCTCATATGGTGCCTCGCAGCCTTGTTCCATCTTCCAAGCATAAATTGTACAATCTTGTACTTGAGGGTGCAACCTTGCACCATCTCCCAGGCATCAATTCTGAGCCCGTCTTTTATGTTACATTTTTATTATCTGGTTTATGATGGTGCAATTCCATTATTTTCAAATGGAGCCACTGTCTTTACCCAAATATGACAGAAGAGCAGAACCCAGAACTTTATAGTGCAGAAAGACCCATCAGATTGTGAGGACTAGTGCTTCTCCTACATAAAAAAATTTTCCAGCCATTCCACTTAAAAGGCCTTTTACAACACAAGACATCTGCAGTTTGGTTTTCCACATGTTCTGTTGTAAGTTGTGGCAGAGATAGAAAGTCTGATCTTTTTTCTTTCTTCTCATCCAGTCTTATTTTCTAATTTTGTACTAATCAGCTTTTATTGTCTCAGGTGACAGGATCTTTATGCATCCTTGGGGATAATAATCTCTGGTGCTCTTGAGCTGTCATTTTGATGAGAGGTTGACTGGGTTGAATAAACAGGTCAATCCTAACATAAAGATTATCTTTGAAAATCAGCTGTCAGAAGCCCTACTTAGTTTGTTCTGACCTCATATCACAAAAAGCAACACGAATCTTTCTTGAAATACCAGGATAGCTCTGGCATAATTCCAGCAATGAAAAGACATTTTGTCAATGGCTGTGTATGTTCCTTTTACAATGAATTAGGCATAGCATGTCTTCACCAGAATCCAACAAATTATTGCATGTTGCTTTTTCTTCTCAATCTCTTCTCCGTGGAGCAGGATGCAGCGGGTTGGATTCAGAGTGCTGCAGAACCTGTGCGAGAGAATCTAGATTTCACATAAAAATCTTCACTGCTGCTTTTCCCACGGTTCTGTGCCCCTCATGTTTTTCTTCCCTTGTGTGTTTGACAAGGAGGTCTCATAAAACACAAGAGTAAAATGAAATGTCCATAACTCTCAAGCTCTGTATCTTGATACCACCTTTCGCTTTCAAGAAGCCCATAATCTGTAGAAAAATTGACGCATTTGCCTTCTTTTTTTTTCAGAATTAATGTGATTTCCTGATTCTATTTTAAATCTACAATTAATTATTAAGAAAAAATAATAGTATAAATAATTTCACTTCTGGCTATAAAACTTTTATTCACATCAACATGTGGCTGGAGATTTGTAAATTAAGGTAAAATTCACAAAATGGATTAATAAAGTTGTATTTTCCATATCAAATTTGCAACCAGGAAAGAGTATTAGACTATTAGTCAGAAGATTAGGTCTTTGGTAGGGAAATTTTCTTCATGTACCTCTAATGGCAGTGGTCCAGTAGGACACTGACAACAGGAATGTTTCTTGGGGTAATGTAAGGGAGAGAGATTTAGTGCATATATCTCTTACTTTTCCCAGTTTCATGCTGCTATAACACAGTATATTAAATGATGCTATTATCTTAAGGAGAAAAAGTAATCTTATGACTGAAGTGTTAAAAGTCTAGTGAGATAAACAGCAACAAGTAAACCAAAACATTATTAGGAAGCCTAAGAGTAAGACGGACAATGCTACTGAACACGACAAAGTTACAGGCACCTCTGGGACTGTTCTGGTCTAGAAGTCTGGAAAGCAAATGCATTCAGAGAAACTGCAAAGTTCTCAGAGAAAAGAATAGCAAGAGATGCACAAGGAGGTTTCCTAAAACAGTATTCTGTCTGACCAAACTCATGCCTCCTCACAGTACACCAGAAAAACCTCAGTCAGTACACACATGCAAAAAGAGAGACCTTTTCCGAGAGACTTTATTTGGGCAGCTTTTAAGCTTTTGCCCTCTGCCATATGTTGTGATGGATGTTTATCTTGGTGGTAAGAACATCAGATTTAAGTGGGTAAGATCTCAGAATAAATACAGAGGGTGGACAGATGTAAACATGCTGTGTCTAAAGTCAGCCTTTAAACATCTAGAGGTGGATGAATTTTTTTGTGGAAGATTTCTCTGTGACTGCCTCTACTGCTGGGATTCTCCTACTTTCCTCTGAAGCAGACTGAATTGCCATGGTTATGGAGTAGTTAGATTCACTATTGACTGCTATTATGTCTATGAATTCATGAAGTACATGCCATGTAAGACAACAGCAGCGCCTCTGTGTTTCAAAAGACATACAAAGGACAGAGATGAGTGGTTGCAAGGAAAAGAAGACAGGAGGAGAAGTTCCACAGTCTGCTGATAAAGGATTTTCTTGGGAAGTGATGATTCAGGATTCCTAAGAATTGCCCTAATTGTGTATAGTGATGCCAGTCTGGCTGGCTCCCTCCACAGCTGTGCACACAAGTGAGACAGGAAGAGACAGTTATACCATGGGATCAGTGCCTGCCTGCTCATAGCCGCTCCACCCTGTGCTTCTCCAAATAAAGTTCTCAGAAGGTATCAGCCATTTGAGACAGGGACTGGTCAACTGGTGATATCTCTGGTTTTTGAATGGTACTGCCAGGATTTAACCTGTTACAGAAGATTCTCATGACCTAAATGTTGAAGCCAACTGTTGCACAGGAATCAGGTCCATAGATCCCTCATCTGTCTGGCTTGCACCTAGTATATCACATCAAACAGGAGATGCACCAGGAAGACCTCCAGCAGTCCTTTCTCTCTGGTCTCTCTCCAGCTCAGTTTACTTAGGTTGCATCCCTGACGGTTAGACAGAAGAAAGCAAAGCACAGGATTATGTGGAATTAGACAGCCTGTGGGGGTGGAGGGGGAAGGGAAATGAAAGAATATTTAAAATAAACAAATACACATCCCAGGAAAAGCTCTTCCCAAGAATCTGTAGAAAACTGCCTGTAATCAGTTAATCAGTATAATTGTTTCTAATTAGGCTCCAGAGGAGCATCACAAACATTGCTAGCTTTGCAGAGAATTGAGTAGGGGTCTGGGGAGTGCAAAGAGGAAAAAGCTTCCAGTGCTGTATTAATGACAATCATAACTCTCTGCACAGCCAGGGAGGCTTCTGCTGTAATTAGAACCATTCTTGCTGAAATGGGAGGCGACGTGATTTGTGAAAAAGACACCCTCAGCATGTAATTTTCTATGTAACAAATCTAGAAAGATGGATGCTCTTTGATCTCGATTCTCCTGTTATTGCTGTTCACACTGGGAAGGGCGCTTTAATGAAACAATCTCAAGGTAATTTACCGCCTTTGAAGTCCTGAATGTGCTGCCAACAAAATTTCTGGTTTAGTGGAGGCTGCTGCAGCAGTCACTCAGGGTTGCTTAATGGAGCACCAAAACTGGAACATCAAGACATCAAAGGTGAAGGTGCCATGTGATTAATAAACTAAGCTATTCATTTGTTTCTGCCTCAGAGGCAATCTGACAATTTATTGTCACTAGCTAATTTACACTTTGTGAGTACTTGCTCTTGCTAGTTACACTGCCTATAGAACAAGATAAGTGATGTTTACATGAAGAGGGGAGGAGAATAGACCCTTTTTAATCTAGGGGAAGAAGAGGGAAACGAAAGGCCTTTTCCAAAACAATTGTGGAAGCGACCCAGACTGTGGGATTTTATAGAAGGGAAGCTGGACAGAGAGGGGACCCTTTTCTGCATTATTCCCTCCCCTCCCTCTGTACCTTTGACCATCTCTTTGTTTACATGCTGTTGCCAGGAAGCAAACCCCAATTAAAAGTGGATTACAAGGCAATGAAACAGCATTATTATGAGGGAAGAGTTACACCAATCCATTTCTATTTAATTTGATGGCTAATCCAAAGGTTTCAATGATACTAAGCTGGAGAAGATGGGTCTTGCAACTCCCTGCTGACGTCTGAGGTGGCAACCAGTCTGGCCTTTGAGGAGATGGCTGTGCCCATCAACTCCTTTCTTCAGCAGTAAAGGCTATGTCATTCACTGCCTACTGGAAATGACCAGCTACCCATTCAAGCAGGATCTAATGGCCTTGAGAAAGCCTGCAGAGAAATATAACACCCCAAAAAAAGAGGAAAAGATGCTGTCAGAGGGAAAGTAAAACCCCAGTTGAGATAATGTAGGTTGACCGCTTTCATGATTGTCATTTCTTCTGCTTCTTCTACTAATGGACAACAACTGAAAGCAATGAACTTGTAGATTCATCTCATGCACTACCAAGAGGAAACAGAATATTCATGTTAGAATTCTGGGAATGTAATTGGGATGTGGAGTCTGATAATGCTGCTTGCAATGAGGAGTTTGGGAAAACATTAAATGGGACAGCCTGAAGAAGAAGACATGGAATCGCTACCTCCCAGATTAGATCTTCAGTTGAACTCTCACTCCCTGCTCCTTAAAGATGCCCTTTCCACAGGTATGCCACTGCAGCAGGAGGGCAACTGGCTGCCAATCTCCTGTGCTCCAGGGCAAAGGAGCAAGGGGCAGCCTGTTGAAGGCATTCAACCTACTTATCTTGCCTCAATATTACAGCCTTCCAAAACCTCAGGCTATGGGGAGATCATAAACAAGGAATTTGGTTTGATGTGTGCAAAATTGCTAATGAATTCTATTAAGACACTGTCATAAAATTAATATCCAACTTCAGTCATCTCCCAAGACTTGGAATGACCAGGTACAAATTCACTTCTGATTTTTCAAAATGAAAATGGCAATCTCAGGTCAAAAAGCCCAAGTTCTGACTGAAGGACAAGCCTGATCAGGTTTGTTTGCTTTTTGCTGTTTGTTTTTTTTCTTTTTCAATCAGCATTCAATCTTCTCCTATAACATAAGACACATTTACCTACATCCCACAGCAGCTGTTTCCAGAAAGAGCCCATATGTTGTCTGTACAGTGTACAGGCTGCACAGCGATGTGTCCACAGGGATATTGCCTAAGGCTTGAGCCCAGGTCAGGCAGATATCCCACAGTCCTTGAACACATACCAGAACACTCAAAAAGGTTACACCTTGGCTTGCCCCAGCAGCACGAGAGACAAGGCATCCAAGGATATCCTACCACACCCAGGTCTGGAGCATGAAGGAGCCAGACAAACTGGTTACACAGGCATGGTTAGGTGGTCTTGAACTCATTGCAAAAACTAATGTGCCAAACCAGTTTATAGGAAGATCTCCATGTGCCAGGCGAGGATGTCACAACTACTAGCTGTATTAACCACATTATGTGTGGGCACAAAAAATATTTATAGTCAACCTTTTCATGAACTGGTTTTAAACTTGGTTCACAGTGGAAATGTAGGCAGGGCATTTTGGGCTATTTTTGGTCCTTAGAAGGAGGCTAGAGATATATCAACTACCTCTTTGATAGCACGTTGCCTTTCAGTGCTGGGTAGAAGGAAGAAGTTCAGAGGCATGTAAAACTAAGGAGCAATCATTAAAAAATAAGCGAGGGAACTGCCATCAAACCTGTAAAGGGTATTGTTTCATGAGCTGTTGAAGCTGGAGGCAATAACTTAGCTATTGTTTATGAACCCTGTGATGGTCTGCTCTCTCTAAATGTCACTGTGCAAAGAACCAAATGAACCATGAGCTCCAGCAAGGCAGAAAAGAATGATTGTGGGGTTTTATTTTCTTATTTGAAGAGGGAAAAGGAGTCTCTTCTCTTTGCTCTACGGGGGTTAACATGTAGCATCCTGGCTCCTGTCACTAAGAAGCATGATAAGACTTCAAAGAGTACAGTGCAGGGCAGATACAGGCAGGCAAGAAGAACTGGAGCTAGTAAGAAGCTTGTAAAAAAGCCCAAAAATGAAACCCCCCAAAGAGAAAAGAAACCCCAATGAAGCACCCAGATTATATATGATACAATCGTTGTCCATCTTAAATACCCTCCTTTTATTAGCAGGTTTAGAGGACCCCAGACAGCGGTAAAATATTATCTGAGGTCCATAGCCATGGGCATAGAGCAAAGAAAGTGAATTTGAAGACCTTGCTACATCTGGAGTTTATCAGCTCTTTTCCTGGCTAGTATTACAGTAAACAATTATCTGTAGATCAGGAGACAGCAGGGACTTTAAAGACCCAAATTACAGAGAAAGGGGGAGAGAGAAGGAGAATACAAGAGATAAAAAGGAGTCTATGCATCTTATCGTACTAATGAAATCAACCTGACAATCATGGCAGGCTGCAAGGGTATTACACTGTCTGGTATTAAATGAGCAGTTACAGCACAGGCTCCTGTGTCAAACAGCAAATAGACACAAAAGGAAAGAAAAATGTACCACTAGGTCAAGGCAAGTGATTTATAGGCAGCAGTTAGGCAGCTGGTCAGTTTTAAAACCTCCTCAAGTGAGCTGTCAGGATAACAACATATTCAAATGTTTCGATTAGCATTTCAAGGGACTGGGAACATTCTGCAGCACAGAAATACTCAGTGATCCCTAAAATACGATTAATAAGGAAATAACAATTGCCTGCAGCTGTTGTTCTGTTTATGTGCTGAGGAACAATCACCTGTTGCAAAGGCAGGAATAATCCAGCCTGTTCTATGGACAAATGTGACTAATTTCCACTGTTTGAAGCTGGGCTGTCTTGCTCTCCTAGAAGGCGTCAGCTTGCTGCAAAAAGCAGCACTCCCAGCAAGTAGAAGTAATACAGAAATGAACAGCATTTGATCCCAAAAGGCTGTTTTCCACAATTACAGGAGGTAAGATTACTGTGTTCCTCAGTGAATCATGTGCAGTCATAAATGTTAAGACCTGTTGCATTTTTGTAAGGGCCTGATGAATACATTACTACCTTAGGAATGCCCTCTTTTTTTTTTTCATCCAGGTACTTTCTGGATCTTTCAAATGCAGATAATGGACAAATAATTCTACACTGGAAAAAAGATACAGGGCAAATGGGCTTTGGGGCTAAGACTGAAATGCTACAATACTTGGCTTACTAACCCTTCTGAGGCACAATGGGGAAATGGTGCTCTCAGTATATTTCTGATAACTACAGCTTCACAAAGTCACTCACCACCAAGATATTATTTTGGTAAGGACACCTATTTGAATTTTAAATCATGGCACTAATCTGGATAAAAGGAAAAAATGAGGCATGGCCATCAATATTTATCTGTTTCTGAATATTTATCTGTTTCTGAAAAGGAGAGAGATTTACTCTGAACTAGTACCCAGAACTTGAGCTCGATTTCTTTTTCAAATTCAGACAAGTCTACTTGATGAAAATATGACTGGAAGGGGCTGTTTTAAGTAACTGATGCAGAGCATTGCTAGTAAGCAAATTTTGGGGCATTTTCTGCTGCTCTAAGAAACTAAAAAACAACTAAAGACCTCCCTCACACAACTCATAACAGCTCTCAGAGTTGCATGTGTCAAGAAGGAAGCTTGTTTCAGGGCTGAAACATCACTTTGGCCATTTACATTATTTTTTGCTTCTTACCCTTCTGGTGGCTCTGAGACTGGGGTGAAATTGAGCCTGGTTCCTGCAGCCAGAAGCCGAGCCAGGAAATGTGCACAAGAACTGTTTCTCTGCTGGTCTGACCTATGGCTAAAGGGCACCCCTACAATCTTACCCTGGAGTGGAAGAAATAGATTTGAGGGCTTCAAACAAGAAATATTTTCAAGGAACTTTAGGTCAAAGATCAGAAACGTAGGCCAGCCAGTTCTGAACAGACAGCTAAATAAAAAATATCAGGAACTTTTCAGAGACAACAGAAAAGCAGAGAAAAGGGGGATGAGGAAGGGTAATCATTCATTTATTATCATATATTCTTATATATAATTAGTATATTAACTGTTTATTCATCCCATTCTAGATTTCATGGAGCTGTCAGAGTCTCCAAAGCTCAGGTCCAAGTTCTGTGATTCAAAAAATGTTGACAGGAGACTCTTATGTTCACAGCCTCCAGCAGAAGAGTTAACCACGTGTCATCTACCTCTTCTGAGAGAGAGCCACAACTGTTTGCATTGTATGACAAACGCATGCGGAGAAAACCTTCCCACCATACTGGCTTCCTGATATAAGCTGTTCTCGGTAGCCCACCATGGGCTTAAGGCAGTCAATGTGGTCAGTTCTTGTATTACAGACTAAAAAACAGATCAAGTTTTCAAATAATTTGTGATGGAAAATTCTACTTCTTTTCCATCAGTATTTTTGACAGCAAAATCAGAGTCTTGTCTGGGTTGAGGGAGGTGTGAAAAGTCTCATGGAAAAAACTGCACTTAAGAATATGAAGTGAAATGAGGAAGTCTCTAAGGTTTGCCTGAGACTGAGTCAAAACTCAGCAAAATGTAAAGGGTCTAATGAAATGGGGAGCAGGCCACAATTTTTTGCTACAGGCATGAAGGGGTGTAACTGCCTTCCTGACTTATAAATGCTGTAATCCTATAATTGGCAGTTAAATCTTTGTACATGTGAGGCTATGTGCAGTTTGAAAACCAAAATTAAGTCAAACCAGAAAAGCAAAGACAGTTATTTACTTGTTTGTGTGGAAGAGCTAGTAAGGATGCCTTCCCTGGTACTGTCTCCCCAGGACTAGGAAGCAGAACAGTGCCGTACAAATTGCTAACTAAATGTTCATTTTGAATTTTGAAATATTTTGTTAAATCTGAAAGTTGTTTTTTTTTTTTCTCATTCCTGTTTCTGGACTAAGATGTATCACTCTGAAGTGAGATGATTCTTGACGACCTTGGGAAGACAGCGAAGGCTGATGTGTTCCCCACCAGGCCAGTTTGAAGTGCAGTCCCCACATCATGCTGAAGGCAGAGCAGTGCTCAGAGATGTCTCTTGGGGTTTGGAGAGTTTTCTGAAGATGCTCACCCTGTTTGGCCTTTCATGCTGACAAATCCCAGGCCAGCTGGGCTACCTTAAGCAGCTCCGCCTGTACTTTTCCATTGGTCCTGTGTCTGGATATGTAGTTCTGATTTTGTTTGTGCTGTGGGAAGGTGTCATCTTAATCTCTCTATTAGGTTTTCAAACAGTAACATTTTGTTTGAAGGGAAAGGGAATGATAAAAAGCAAGTGACAAAGAACACTAAATTAACATTACTAAAGGTGTTTACATTTGCACTTAGCAGTGTGTTATATTTCCATTTCCACTCCCTTGAATAAAAGCTTTTTTAAGTTATGCTATTGCTAGAAGCTACTGTTTAAAAATAAATAACAACACACTAACGCTTCTTAATGGACCCAAATTGCATAAAGGATGAGGGGATGGATTATCTCATTTTTACATCTGGCTAACCTGTATAAGTCAGAATAGTTTAAATGACAGTGGAAGAAGACTGCACTGAGCATGGTAGTGGCACAGGAGAGGAGAAAGTGGGTAAAATGAAGAATCCTAGAATACATTTGCTTTGGAGCAGGTTTGTTTTGACAGGGTTGGCCCCAACTGCTTGGTCAAACATGCTGGGCTACCTTCTTACTCAATGTAAATCAAGAAGAGTGTAGGCTCATTCATTCTATTGGGACTGTGTCTATTTATAGCAGTTGAGGACTGTATCCACTGTTATGATGTTGTAAGAGCATAAGACAGAAAGGTCACAAAGTTAATTTTCTAGACTTGTTTTTTAAGTGCTGAATTTAATGGAAGTCATAAATGCTGATAAATGGTTTGTAAACAAGGACTGTTTTGTCCTACATGGCAGACAGCTAGAAGTAATTTTGTACATTAGACAGCACTTGATGAAGTTATTACTCCGCAAGTCAGGTCTTCAGAAACAGAACTATTGCAAATGTTCTCTCTCTCCCCCTTTCCATATAATAATGGTTTTCATCTCTTGTTCTCTCTCCTTCTTTCCCTGAGGCAGTTGTCAGTGCATTATTTATTTTTTTTTTCCCCAGATTTCTCAGGCAGATATATTATCTTGTGATACAGCCCATGGCTGTGAATGTCACATCTTACTCTTTGACATGATGTCTCTCTAAGAAGATGAACCACCATGGGGGGTCAGGGCTGTGGTGAAGTGATTGTACTTCCTCAGTGACCATACTTACATAAAACAGCTTAAATATATCTACAAAGTATCCGCTACAAAGTGTCTGCTAACCGCAAGGTGAACAAAGGGCAGTCCTTCCTCTTCCTTGTAACTTGGTTCTTCACTGTTCAGCAAAGGAACGAAAGGGGAAGATGAGCAGAGTCAGGTTGGCATGTCCAGCAATAAAGACGCAGCATCTACCATTGGTCGTTTTCATTAATAGAAGTCCAGCCAGTTGGTTATGAAGCCCACTTTACTGATCTGTAGAGTACCATGGAAAGCCTGATGTAAAGACATCTCAGAGCCAGGGTGTAAAACACTTAGATATTTGTGGCAAACCAGAGGAATTCTCTAAGGCAGAATTTCAGCACTCTGAAGGGAGAGCTTGATAGGTAGGTAGATAGATAGATAGATAGATAGATAGATAGATAGACAGATAGTACTGTACTAATGTACTGATGGGAAGATTTACCCAACCTACTGTTATCTTACAGAATCACTCCAGAGAACCAGTGAGTAGGTAAGTAGGTGGGGGGAAATTTTCCATTATTTGGAAAATGTGGGTTACAGCATACCAAAACAGAAGAGAGATGAAAAAGAAGAGGGGAATTCACATCAATAAAGGATGGGAATTGTTTTAAGCTTCATTAAGCAGTTTGCAGAACTGAAATTCTCTTTGGTCAGAATGGCAGAGCAGGGGGTGGCTGCTCAAAGTAAAATCTTCCCTCTTGTAAAGAAAATTAGTCCTTGGCTATAGCTCCAACTCGTATAAAGCCAAACACAACAACCTTGAGCAGTTACCCCCTACTGTGTTGTGATAGGACTGGGGGCCTCAGACTGAACTGGAATGAGGGAGATATGAACCAAGGGGGACAGAGCTATCTTTGCCCTCAGCTTTCTGGGGTGCAGGGCTGAAGTAGGGAGGATCAGGAGAAATTCACTCTCTTTTCCAATCAGATACTATATCAAACCTTTAATACACAGCCAAAGGGATCCTTTTTTAGGCCTAATGATGGTCAAATCTCAACATGTTTTCAGTGTCATTTCAACTTAAAAGAATCCTCCAAGTCAACTACTTCAAACATAGGAAAAACTGCCATATTCCTTGAGGTCTCCCATCCTCCCCTTTACTAGATTCTTTTTCTCCGAACACCAAATCTGAGAACCCTGACCTCAAAAACACCTCACTCTAGGCAAGGTTCTTTTCATGCACTCTAGGCAAGGTTCTTTTCATGCCAACTGGATTCAAAACTCAACCCTCCCCAACCCTAAAGGAAACTTTCAGCTTGATTATTCCAGTTTAATTTATTTTAGAGGTTATTTGCACTGCTGTGAAGCTTAGGGGAGTTATGTGCATTATTTGCTTATCTCTTTGATCCATTGTTCCCAAGTCAGTCATTGTATTTCTTTTTGGTTTAAGCCTAAATTGGTTTACATACCATATTTTCTATTATTATTTTGGTTTTGTTTTTCCTTTGGTCATTGGGGGAGGGGGGTGGACTTCAAATTTAAAATGCATAATTATTTGGGTTTAGTAACATTAGGGAAAGTAAGGGATACAAAGGGTCTTATATATTTTATAGTTTTATTTTACAGTGTTATGAATTGGCTTTTGTACCTTGAAGCAAGTTGCCTAAATCACAAGTGCTAATAACCTTAATGCAAAAGAAAGCCTGGTGCAAGGCGAAGCATGTAATTGGGTTGTGTGCATAAATGGTCAGAAAAAAGGATAATAATTTTCCTGGTTTTTTAGTTGCCAGCAGGTGAAAAACCTCTCCTTTATATTATACTTGAACAGAAGCTCCTCACCTAGTGCTAAACAGTCAGCTTAATTGCTGATGTGAAACACTTTAAAGAAAGGAGTTTGATCAAGTAATTTGTTCCTTTTGCATCTTTATCTTCAGCCTGACATGGGTTTAACCTTTGCTCCTAATCCGCATGTCAGTCAGGTTCAGCTCTAATCTCAGAAAGTAAAAGTGTCAGTACTGCTTGATTTTGAGAGGAATAAAATTTCCAATCTCTGCAAGTGAACACCAAGCTATTGCACATGGCAGAAGGTGCTGGGAAGAGGTTTTCCTGGAGAAACTTTTGAGAGGCAGCAGGAACCAGTGAGGAGACCCGGGTGTGCATCAAGCTTTAAGATGCCTCTAAGATTTCTTGGAGAACTTCACCAGACTTGCAAAGCTTGGATGGCTGCTTCTTGTTTATTTTTTCTTTTATCTGAAGACAGAAAACACTGTTCTGTGTTTAGAGCCTTCAGAGGTTCTAAAGGTACAACAAGATTCTTGGGCCAAATTCATCTCACCTAAATTTAGATGCTTAAATCAGGAGCCGAGTTGCTTCTGGCTTTCTTTTATAGTTAAGGGATAGATGAAGATACCTCCAGAGGGAATTTAGGCATGTTGACATCCTGCTATTCATCTCTTTAATCCTGTTTTCTTACTTTACCTGAGTCTAGACTGCCCAGCTGTACCCATTTCCTTGGGTTTCTTGACATCTTTTTGTCCGTCACATGTGACCAGTCATCTGGCACCAAAACTGAAATCCCACCATGACCCACTGCTGTACAAAGCAAATGACTGTTTGCCTGGGGAACTTATTGCCACAAGGTCTTGCTGAGGCCAGAAGCTTAGCAGGATTCAAAAACGTATTAAATATTTGTATCAGTAACAAGAATAGCCAGGTATAATAATCAAGATTAAAAAAATAAATAAGACTGTTGAGAGTTATAAACCTGCATTCTTCAGGGCTTATGTGAACTTCTGACTAATGAGGGCTTGGAGTAAATTTTGTCCAGTGGAAATTTTCTGGGATTTATGTTTTAACTCACTTAGGCACTTCTGAAATCCCACCCCCTGGGCCTGCCTGACTACTGATTGATCCAGGATGACATTTCCTGTAAGCATATGTTCCTAATAATCAAACAATGCAAAAATCTGTTAAAAAAATAAAAAAAAAACCTGGATAATTCAGTTAAAAAAATAAAAAGGAAAAAAAGAAAACTTTTCCCCATAAATGGTCACAAAATATGGTCACCATAGGGTCCCCTTCCTTAGGTCATGTGCTTCACATTGCCAGGACCCTTTGCCTTCCTGCTTGCACAAAGAAAACCTTGCACCTTTGTTTACTCTGCTAATTTCTTTTTTCTATTGGCATAAAAAATATGATAGATGATTTGGAGGCTTGAGTGAAGGCGATGGGAATATCTGAAAGAATTTCCTTTCTGTGGAATACAGAATTCAAAGCTAATTATATTACAGGAAATTTTAACCCTATTTCTTCAAGTCTTCATTTAGGAGTATGGTCTAGTTTGACATGCAGTTTATTGCATATGCTTTCAATAACTGTTGTACTCCAAGGAAGTGCAAAGCTTGGTTCTTCATATCTGCCATCTGGGAAGAAACCTTGGAGCACAGACACTCTTCAGGGCATTGTGTTCATCCGATTCTTGATGGCAATGAAGGTGGGTCCTTTCAAACATATGTTTTTCAATGCAATGAGGATAATAGAGAACCAGTGCCTTCCAGCAGGCAGCTGGAGATGTAGAAAGGTAGGTACTAAGCTCAGTCAGGATTAAAGGATTCAGAGGCTATAAAAAGAAGACTATGCCAAAGAACTAAGCAGTACCTGTACTTAAAGCACACAAAATCTCTCCTCACCTAGTGTAAATAGATGAGGTAATCGTAAGTTAGAAAGGGAGATGTCTCAGAAGCCTGAGTAGTCCTTTGTTCACAGCTTCTCCTGTATGCTTGGAAAGATCAGAGTGCAACGCACCTTATATAAAGGTCACACTATTATACACCCTGCAACATGTTACAATTATAGTATCCCTGGTAGCTTCTAGTCATTGCAAAATAATTGTTGTGAATTTTTATAGAAGTCTTTTGTGGGCTTTTTTTCACTCCTCCTTGATCTGCGCAGCTGACTCATGAAGCTGGAAGAGGAGACGAAGAAGCTAATTGCTGCGGGAACTTACATCACCAGCTTTTGGGCTAAGCAACCCGAAGCTGGTTTCGTTTCACTGAAACCATGACACTGAAACTACTGTTCTGTCGTTCTGCAGAGCAGTGGCTGGATGTCTATTACTGAGTTCGGAAACAAGCAAATAGCAACAGCAATTGAAAGATAAAATGAACAGAAAGGCTCTTTGTGTTATACAGATGGCCTTTTTAAATTTACAAAATGTCTAAGAGCTTATTTTAAAATGTCCATTCAGACTTTGCTGGCCTTTTATTGTCTTGCCTTTGGTCATTTCAATCAAATTCTGTAGCTGCCAGCACTGAAGGAAAGCTACGACATATTTCTTTCAAATCCCAGAAATGATCCCAAAGAAATAATTCCAGGGTTGCATCTTCAGAGATGACAAGGGAGCATATTAACACGATTGCATCAATATGTGCCCCGTGTACTTTCCCCAACCACAAAAAAAAAAAAAAAGTTACCTAATTGTGTAGCCTTCTTCCTTATCTTTTTCCCTCTCCCATTTCACAGAACAGCAGCATCCAGATTTCATTCCTTCACATGCTTGTGTGACCCTTCCAGATCAAGCTGGTACCTAAATGGTAGGAAAATCATCTAGGCTGTCTTGGCTCTCTAGGTAATAAAAGGATTTCAGTCTGAAAAATCTCATTGCGACAGATTTGCTGATGTTACAGTCATCCTTTGATTTTAAAGGAAGAGAGATGTGTCATTGACGCCAATAAATTTATTTTAGCACTTGATTGAGAGTGCTGTTGTGGAACAGCAGGACAGGACCTTTCTGTCTTTCTAACTGAACACTTAATCACACCTTTGCCTCCACTGGGATCTCTCAGTCGGTGTCCAAATGCACTGCTCCCAGTGATGAAAGCTGAGTGCCAAAAATCTTTTGGGAGTTTGTAGTTAAGTGAAGCTGTGGGACAGCTGTTCATGATCTGACTGCCATTGCTCTGCCCTTTCACAAGAGTGCTATTTCTAAACAGCCAGCTTAACTGCAAGGCTGGGAGCTATGGAGCTGCTGCAAAGAGGGAGTCTTTTACAAACCCCAAAGATGAATCCAAGCTCTCTGCTCATGAGCTCCTGGAGAATTGCAAAGCGGTCTAGATTCCCACTGGTCTCTGAACACCTTCTGCAGCACTAACACTACTTGAAACATAGCTCTACCACAGCAATGTCTCTCCTGTAGTCAGCTCAAATTATGGAAATGGGGCATTTCTGCTCAGAAAAGCAGAACTTGTACTACAAATTGCATCATAACCACTTGTTTTGTCAGAGAACATGCCTAATTGAACAGCAGTGAAATTAATCCTTAATTCCTCACAGGTCCTGGCCACCCACCCACTCAGTCAGATGAATCAGTTCTCTCCTGGCAGCCACAGAGGAATCAGAGGTGACTATGGTGAGAACATGCTCCTGTGAAGATACTTTTTTTCTTTTCCACAAATCCTCTGTACCATTCCCTTCTCTTCTCTATATCAGGCTGTATATGGGTAATATGGGCCATTATTAATAAAAGTCAACCAGAAGTCTGGAAATCATTATAAGCACTGGTTTTTTTAAGGTTTGTTTAACCATAGACTTGGGCTTGAATATGGCTTCCCTCATTCTGCATTAAAAAGCATCCTATACAGCCAAAGAATTAAAAGCTCATGTCCCCTGTTTCATTTGGTTTGATTTATAATGCACATTGATTCCATTTTCTGTCTACAACCTGCTAAATCACTCTAAGTGTAATTATAATATATGATGGAAGCCAGGTCTGGGTGAAGCATTTAGATGAAATTGTGGGACCAGCCCTTTCAGGATTAGACTGACAGGTAAGTAGATGTGAGTTTGGTCTTCATTATATTGTTTTAATTAAATAATACCAAAGGCACTGTGGGCAGCAAGTGGGCACCTTTTGAATGTTATAAATATATATAGTTCAATAAATTCTCTCTGATGCTTTTCATGCTCAAATGGGGCCTGGACTAATATCCCACAGGCCAATTGAAACCACTCTTCCCAACTTCAATGTGGCCATCAGGTACGGCCACATCTATCAACTGTCCATCACTGTCTTTATTATGCTTATCGTTCATTTTGCCAGCAGGACAGGACTACCTTTCCCTATACCCAGAAACAGGGCCAGCAGTTTCACCAGGGAACTGAAAAAGCAGCCTGCATTCAGCCTGCATTCATGCCCACCATGGTTGCTCATGGTAAGTGCACAACTCTTTCAGTTTTACAGATGAGATCTTTTAAAAAACATGTGTTGCCCTGTCCCAGTTTTCTTGTTTCAATCACTGAAGATAGATCACGCTGTAGTGCAGGCGGTGTTCAATAATCTGAGCAAAGGAGAGGAGAGAGAGGCAATAACCTTGATAATTCATACAAAATGTATGTAAATTGGCTTTATTTAATATATATTGGCCTTTGATTAATCAAGTCAGGGCATAGAATGAATTGTAAAAGTAATGAAAAATTAATAAGTATGTTTAGATTTTAAGCATGGCAAACTTGAGGCACAAACCTGATAATCCACCAGTGGAAGATAAAGAGGAGAGTCGGGGCCAAACTTCTGAAAAGTGAATGCCTTCAGATGTTGATCTGTTTGACTGACCCATGGCTTTAGAGCGGGCTAGAGCAGAAACCCCAGATCCTGAGTTTCTCCATTTGCCATCCCATTACACTGCTGGAACTTTAACTTAATCTTCCCCCTTTTTCCTGTGACTCTTCGAAAGAGGGACTGGATAAGTTTATGACTACTAAACACTTGTGTCACTATTGAGGCCTAGGCAGTTACAAAGGTAGAGCTTTCATGGTGTAATGCAGCATCTCCCTGGGGAAAGAGGAAGGTATGTCTCCTGTTTGACGTGACATTGTATATTTTGTTTGCACTTGTTATAGGAGAAATGGGACCTGATTATTATTTCTCTTAGATTTGATTTCTCTGATACCACCTGTGTTACTTTTATCATGAAATGTGAGCTATCTTTCATAACAGACCTGCTTATTGGATCTGGCAGTTGCATAAAAATAGTTAGATTTCTCCTGGGGGGGAAGAAGAAGGACAAGAATTTCTAACAAAAAAATATCATGTGGCAAAAGGGAGTTTGAAACCATAATTCATATGTCCAGAGGCTTAAGAATGATTTTAAGCCAGTTAATGAGTCTTTGGCTGGTGCTGAGAGTGCCTTAATATCTTGGGTGGACAATGTGACACTCAATGCCACATCACCATTTTATGTGAACACGAATGACATTAGAAATTATCACTGGCTATAGAGTCTGAGAGTACCACCAGGCTGGAAAAGACAACTTGTCACCAGCAGAATAGGGACAGAAACCTGAGAGCCAAGACCAAGGAGAGAGCCCACTTGGATGCTATAGCCAGTGTAGCTCATGTCATTTTACACCATGCTCTTTGGTGCCATCCAGTGTATCCTCCAGGCCTTTCTGCATCCTCCCTGATGACAACCAAGAAGCTTTCATTACTTCCAGCAACAGTGGGCTCTGATCCCATTCCTACAAAAGGCAGATGATTGCTATAGGTGGACTGCTGGTCTGAACCGGTATGTCAAATCCCACGTTAACTTAAAAAACATTAAAATGATAACTTCATCTCGAGTTACTTTCCTATTCATCTATAGAATTTCTCAATTATGTATGACTAATTTTGCACAAAGTCATTATTTGGAGCAATTTGTCTAAGTATGAGAGGCAACACCTTCAACCTTCCTGGATGGTGGGTGGGGAAAATGTCATAATCAGTTCTGCTTTGGCATGAGTTATTAAGCGGTCACAGGAGTTCAAAGGAGAGAAATAATGAACAGGTAAGTCATTACATGCAAAAATTCTTCTTCTATATTATCAAAATACAAATTAATTACAGATAAGATCAGATGAATTTTCTTTAATGTCAGTTTTTTCCCAGAGATGGTAATGAAAGCATACAGTATGTGGGAGGAGAGGAGTGGAGATGTATGGAAGGGATGTTTTATTAATGTTGGCTTGATTTCACTGGGAAGACATTGCCTGTGAAAGCAGCAAAGGAATCAGGAAAGGCTCTGGGACATGCAAATAAAATCATTTTTATTGCACTTAGTGTGCTAACTCATGCATGATCTCATTCAGACTCTCAAAGCAATCATAAAACTATCTCCATGCAACAATTACTCCATCAGCCAATGCAATCAGCAGGTAGGGCAGCTGGCAGCCCTTGCCACAAGATCCTCCTGAATTCATTAGCTTGTGGTTGGGATACCTTGACAAGGTTTCCATTCTTGATTTTTAAGGGGACAGACGTTAACATGTGACTCATCATAGACGAGAAATAAAAGAGCCCACCCCGCTCCCCTCCCCCTTTGTACACGCAATACTAATATTCACATGACAACAAACATTTTCAAAATAATAGTCCTATATACTTAAGACTAATCAGAGCGGGCGCCATCCAACTTGCAAAGGTAGCAATTTTCCTTCATTAAAGCTAAATCAGGAGAGAGAACTTCAGGATTCCTTAGGGCTAATTACAAGGTGTTAATAATAACAATATAATGGCAGCAATTTTCTAGCTTTGCCCAAACCTATAATCTGCCTTGAGTGCCTTATAGGATTGTCTCTGAGTTTATATAAAGCCAAGTGTTAGCCCAGAAATGCTTTAAGTAATTTAATTTTTACATCATGTCTCTTTCAGTCTGTTTGCAGAGATGCGGTAATTGTTACTGGAGAGTGTTTTTGTTGGGGAAGAGGACAAGTAGCAGCACGACAGCGCCAGAATAACCCTCTCCCATCTTCCTGGAGCACATTGTACACCAGAAACACAGAATACCCAGGTCAGGCACCTCCAAGCTCAACCCAGCCTGCCCAGAGGGATCACAGCCACATTTCTTTGGCCCCTCCTGCCCACAGCGGAAGAGAGGGAAGTAACTGATTATAGAAGAGCTGGAGACAAACAACAGACAAACGTACAAATTATTTCCCCATCCACCTCCTAATTGCTTGCTAAAAACCCTCTAGGACTCAATGATCAAATGTAGCATATTGCTGGCACGGTGATGAGTCACTTGTCAAAAATTTTCAGCCTCAACAACAAATCAACAGTGCTGGCACAGTGAGACATGTTCGAAATACAAGAGAGGGAATTGTGCTGCCTCTCAAGGATGAATCTAGCAAGCTCTCCTCAGTAATAGATCTCACCAATGTCTGAAAGGTTTTCAAGGTCAGGTCCTAATCCTGAAAATCCTGAAAATAGCCTCCCATGCACAAAGGTGAGGAGAGGCAGCCTGATAAGAGCACAAAGAATTGAAAATCCCTTCCCAAATTTTGGAATTGTCCCATTATTGATCTAGTTGCAGTTCTCAGCCTCCTGGTGATCACTTACCTTGACAATGTAATAATACAATGTCATTTAATTTGGAGAAAATTGGATTTAGTCATGAACTGAAGGCATCAGAGACTCTGTTGTAAATGGGGAAAATTCTAATAGTATATTTGTCTTTTTTTTTTTCCCCCGAGAAATGGTGTTTACTTACAGTGTGTCAAATTTTAGCCTGCAGCACAGTGAGTTACGAACAAATTCTAAGCTTCTTCACAGTTGACAAGTTAATTCTCACTTTAAGAAAATAAATAAATAAAAAGAGGAATTATGGCAACACTGAAGAATGTTAACGTGGTACACATTCTAATTGAAAGAAAGACACCTTACAGAGCTGCAGTGCCAGCCCTTATTCATGTCTAAGCTACTCACGGGCTGAGAAACTTCAGAAAAAGAAAAAATGGTATTACAAATAGTGGAGTCAAATTTCTGTGAGTTGGGAAACTTATCCACTTCAGACCTTCAAAACTTAACTGTGAAATCTCATACAAACAGTTTTGTCTAGAAAAATTCTGGTACTTCTCAGATGACAGCTAGTGTTTGGTTTTCAGGTGAAAAATGGAAGAAATGAGAAAAAAAGCAAGTTGAGTGCCAAAGTGCCCCATTATAAGGGGCTTTTTTTCATCAGAAAAACAGGGAGGAAGGGGGCACGATAAAAATATGTAGAGGGGAGTAGGAAATATCTAATTTTTTTCCTCTTCCCAGGCTCACTTCTATTTAGGAAACAGGGAAAAACAGTCATGAGGGATTAAGCCTTGGGCTGGAATCAAGTCAGATGAGTTCAAGTGGTAGTTTTTTGTCTGTCTTAGAAGATAACCCTGAGAGAAACAAACAGCTCTTCATTTCTGTATTATGTCTACCTCTTTTCAAAAACCTTGCCAGCATTTATTCAAAAGAAATGCATTCTTTGATGTCTAGAGATGAAAAGCGGTTTTGAGGTAAGAAATCAGAGTTTAGTCCTAATCAAGAAAAATCAGTGGCTACTAATGATGCATAATTTAATTCCATATGAGTAATTTTTGTCTCTTTATGGGTTTGTTTTACGAGACACTTATCAGGTCAAATGGTGCTAAGTGAGTAAATTAAGAGTATTTCTTGTGGATAACTGCATAAAAAATTACCTTTCTTTTTTTTTTTCCTGCCTCCACCTCCTCCCATTTTGTCTTCATAAAGTTAGTACCGAGCAAGAACCATTTTTACCTACTTGTAGTCAAATGCAGTCCCAGCATAAGTAAATCGAAACACTTCACACCCGTTCACTAAAGTAAATTTATTCTGATTTATCTTATATACTTGTCAAAAGCTGTGCCAAGATGTATACACAAACCATTTTCTTGGATTGTTTCAAACTAATCGTATTAACATGTTTGCTTTATTGGCTTTGGGGGGTTTCCAAGTGAAAATGATTGAAGTAGGGTCCAAAACCAGCTTTATTTCATTGCCAGTTCAGGTGCTAATGTGTGCCTCATTGAACTTCTACTGTCCGTGTCAATAGGTCTGAACTTCCATATCAGGAGGCTTTCAGTGGCAGCTGAAAACAGTTTATTTCTGCAAAACGTTGTGTTTAAAAAGTCAGTTATTCAGAATGTGAAAGAAAGGAAAATGTGGTACTGGGTCTGCAAAAAGTGGTGCTCATCCACTACAGTCAGAGGAGCTTAGGGGATTTGCAGGCTGAAAAACAAGTTGCCCACATAAATAGGTAGGAAATGCTCCATGCAGTAAAGCAGCAAATTCAGCAGATCTCTGTTTGCAAAAGCTAAGTGGACAGAAGATAAGCAAAAAAATGTAGAATTTACTGCGATGAACTGTATTCTGCTGCTCAAACAATTTCCATTAATTTGTAACCGGGCTGTTTGGCTTCCTTGGACTATTCTGAGCCTTGCCAGAAACTGATTTGCTGTAATTCATGGAGTAGCAGGATCAAGCAAGCCAGGTTTACAGAGGCCATGCTTTGGGATGAAATACATCTAAAAACCCCATTGGCTTATTGATGCAAGTCATGGCCTGCAGCAAACACGGTTTTAATCATGGTGAAGCACTGAAGGTGCAATTCAAAGACACAGTTAAGAAGGGCATAGATCTCTTGCTGGAGCACTGCTGAGGGTGGGAAAAACAAACAAGACATCAGCACGAAGCAAGAACCATCTGCATAGACCAGAGACTTTAAGTAATATTGCTACTGAGTTTCTCTATAAATTTTTTGCTGCCAGTTCTCCAGATGTTTTGCAGAGGGTTTCAGTTATCATTACCCCTTTCCAGCTAGTGGAACTGTGGTCCCATGCAGTGAAGCTACTCAGCCTAGATTGCCCTCAGCAGGATCCAGAACACGGCTGTTCTGGACCCAGACAGCGCTCAGAACTGTTTATACCTCTTTTCCCTGTGTGACACTTCTTTATAATTATTTTTATTTTGAGAAGAGAGATTGAAGCTTACTGTGTGCATCAAAAAGTGCTCATATCCTGGAAAACAAATAAAACCAAAGCCACATTATTTTGGTACAGAAAGGTTTCAACCAGCTCCTTATCTGTGGCTCTGCATTCCTGCATTCTGGTTCCTGGTATATTGCAATGGAGAACATCTCATAGAAAGGCTTTTTGAACTGTATAAGCTACCAGAACGTGCACATATGCAAAATAATAACAGTAGTCTTAAAAGGGGGAATTCAGCGACTTGTCCTTCCCTTGCCATTCCCTTTGTGTCTCCCCATTTCTCCACATCGATTTCCTATTCTTTTCTCACAGAGGTGACTGAGATTAAAGGTTTACTGTGGCTGATTATTCAGGAAAGTCCCACTTTCTAAATCTGCTTCTAATTAAAAAGGGGCGGGAGAGTACGAAGGGAAAAAGCCCTCCTTACTGTACACACAGGCAGCCTAATCCATCCTGCTGACTTTCATAGGCATGAGCTTCTATCATAGTATTAATAAACTATTTTCTGAGATTTATATTTCTTAACTCTCTTCACCCCACAGATTTTTTCAGATGTGAGCTGTAGACAACACTTCAAGAAAAGATGGGCATCTGACTTTAGCCTGGACATCAGTTTATTTATGAGGGAGGGGGCCAGGAGTTCAACCCTTGTGTTCGTAACAGGGCTAAGCAAACAGCTCAGACCCAGCTCTAAGCCATTCTAAATAGACGGAGGAGCTGGTAACTCAACTCTCAACCATTGCTGGAGTTCATGTGTAGGTTGTGATTTTAGTCCATTCCCAAATGTCACTTTATCCCTACTTTTCAGGAGCTTATTTTCAAGGATTTATGAAATGTGAGATGACAAACCTGGTGCAATAATGCTGTGGAGATTTTGCCCTTAACTCACCCGGAGAAAATACTCTGCACAAATGGTGCGGAGGTAGCTTCCAAGAACAGCCTTATTTCCCCTAGGAAAAAGAAAATCTGAGTTGTGTGCCATTAAAATGAAAAATGCAAAGAGGGTGGGAGGGGACTGAGAAGAGCATTAATCAGAATTGGTAAAATAAAAAACAAAATGCAAGATTTTTCTTGCCTGGGGAAAAAATGTAAGATAAAAAAAGAGAAACAAACTTACATGAGGACAGAATAGCTCTACCAGGATTTGCCTATAGGTTGCAGAGCAGACGGCTGCCTCCACACAACTTATCATTACTATAGAGAAACAAGTTCCCGTTACTTTCTTTTTGTCTATATTATCACTACAAATATTTGTTATTAATCATACACAACACCTGAACTATATATACAGATTATCCTAGTCACAGGAAGAAAGGATACTAATGGCTTTTCTGTGCAAATACTGCAAACTTCAGATCAGGAGCAAATCAAAGGTATTACTCAACACTACGTAGCTTTATTTTTAAGTGGCGTGGTTTGAGGAAGTTTTTGGAAAAGAGATGTTATATGAGAAAGAAGCAGTTTCTCCTCAAAATTCCCATCTGCCCTCCCACAGCAGTTTCCCAATACACTGCCCATTTAATTTCTACAGCATGACTTCTGTTTCCTCTGTTACCAGTTGTCTCAAAGCAGAGGCCTCAAGAGAGAGCAGAGGAGCTGCCCACACTTATGACTACTGACAGAGAAAAATCAATGTCAAGGAGAGAGATGGAAAATAAAAAATGCATTATTCTTTTAGAAGACAAAATCTTTGTTACCTAACTCATTTAGAGAGGAAAATAACTCAAAATAAAGCACAATCTTATGAGATATGAGTTGTCAGATCCTATGAAATTGGTGAAATTTCAAGGAAAAGTTCACTACAGACACAATTCCCAAGAGACGCCCATCTCAGATTCTTGGTGTTTTCCATCAAAGCAGATATATAACATCCATCAGTGCTGTCCATCTACAGGAAATCTTCTACAATGCACTGAACACCAGTGAGGCCATGGGTAACAAGCTGGCAGCTAATTGGAGCACTTTCTACCTAAGTTTTTCTCTACAGCCTCTCTGAATTTATCACAGCTTAGAGATCACTTTTAAAGAGTGAGAAAGGGGACTGGGTGAGTACCACTTGCAGCAGACCTGTATAGTCCTCCGAACAAACCCGACCTGTGAGCCCAAGAAGAATTTTCTGGCAAAGCTAAAAATAAACATTGTTTGTTATAGCAGGCAGCAAAAGAATAAATTATCATAAATTATTATGTCCTTCCCAGAAAACAGAGAAACAGAAAAAGCAGAAGGAGGTGGAGCTTGTGGCCCAGCAGACATCTGCTTTGAGAACAGAGCAGAAATGGAAAGGTGATGAAAGTGTTGGTGCAGCTATGTGATCTTTGGACCATAGCTCCTCTTCCTAATAGACAGTTGCAGTGTGAGACACAAAAGAACTTTCAGGAATAAAAATATCTCAAATCTAGAGCAACAAAATATTTCCTTTTTTTTTAATCAGTCATTTCCAAGGTCTTTTCTCTTCCTGGCTCTTGCTATGCATGTATCAAAACGATTTTTCATAGCTCAACTGCTTCTTTGTGTCCCATATGCATTGCAGTAGCAATAGCCACTGGAGGCAGCAGGATACCCATGCCCTGTGCCCTCTGGAATACCTGCAGAGCAAGAGAGCAGCTTCCATTAGCAATAGAAAACTTCAGCTACTGGAATTCCTTATGGAGCCCCACACTCAGAACACTGGATAGGAAAATTGAAAATAGTGTGAATTCACACTGAAGTCAGCACATGGGAGCCCAGAGTGCAAATGTCAGGTTTGGTTCCTTCTGATCACATGGCAGGAAAAACTATAATTAAGGAAAAAAAAAGATAAAGTAATTCTTCAAGAATTGACACCAGCGTCTTGGTTTCACATATAGTTTATACATGTGATGCTTTGCTTGATGCTTTGCTCCTGTGAAACAGCATTTGCTGCTAACAAAGTAATAGGAAAATTAACAAAAAAACTTCCAGAATTCCCTTTACCATTATTTGAATATCAACATAGTAGCAAAGGGTCTGAGGTCAAGGGGATGAAGATATCAGTGTAGAGTCATCAGAGTTGGTGGTTGCCTTAAATAGCATTGGACATGTTCATATAAAAACAACCATGGGGATGTTTTCATGCCGCATATGTTTGCATAAATATCTGTATATATTTATAACCCGCCTCTTGCCATAAAGATACAAAGCAAGCTCTCTGGTGATTTACATTGTGTATCTTTAATCTGCTGCAAGGTCAAAGCAACTGAACTGAGGTCTGTGGAGCTACTCCAGATTTACACTAGTCTAATAAAGATCAAAATCTGGCCCGAATATTACCCTTCCTATTCACAAGCATATTTTTATATTTCTGTTATCTTCTGCCTTCTTACATACCTCAAGAGTTTTCCTGCTAACATAATTGGACTACAGAGCTTTCTCTAATCATCTGATCTTGGCTGTTTTTTAAGAGAAGGGAAAAAGCTGCTAGCTGGGTCAAATTACAAAAATGACAGTATTATATGATAGCAGTATCAGTATCTAAAAACCCATCTGAGTATCAGCCAAGGCTAAGCATCTAATTATATTAATGAAATCCCACAAAAGTTTTACTGTGAAACTAAAAAGATAAATTATTCAGAGGATGGGAGGAAACCAGTTCTATCTGCAAACGGCACTTCAGCAGTAACATCAATCTGTGTATGTGAGGTAAACTTGGCATTATCCTTCAAAAAAAGATAAAAAAAAAGAAAACCTTAAAATCTGAATGATCAGTTCTTTATGCATAAAAAACCACATCAAAGTTGCTGGGGGGGAATTTTCATGGGTTTTTCTTTGCTTGTTTTTGTAAAGGTGATGCAGAGAACAGCTCGTTGTTTCTTCAAGTTCCCTCTTAGGAAACAGGATTTGGAAACTTTCTGCAATATTTTTTCCTTTAAATCTGAAAGATTTTGAGATAAACCACACAAACATGGCCCATAAAGGAGAAAATTACTCAAAGTCAAGATGTTTGATCTGCCCATTAGTAAACATAACTCTCTATTTTATAGATGATATCCAAGCAATAGAAGTGACGTGCTCAAGGCCTGCAGGAAATTGGTTTCAGTAGCAGGTTGAAATTGCAAGTGTTCTCAGAGCCTGTGCACTCATCCATTCACTAACCCTTTGCACCATTTAATTTGATCTTAAAAAGCTTCTATTTCTACTCTAAATGTTACTAGAAGCCTATAACACACCTGATTTTTATAGTCTTTTGAAAGGGTTTAAGGAAAAAATTTGACAAGGTAACTGCCATGCATTATTTAAGAATGCTCTGTCTCAGCACAGGATGATCCTTTCATTTCACTTTTGTGTACTGCCAATCTGTACACATGTAAGTTAAATAGCTGTGGAAAAGCTAGCTCCAGACATTGTTGCTTTCACCACTAATACTTTAGCTGTAGCTTAACTTATGTCATTTTCCTCAATGAGAGTGTTTACGCTTCCAAACAGCTACTGTAAATGCCAGCTGGCTTTAGATGTAAAAATTACCAAGGAAGAAGGAATATAAAAGTTACAAAAGCTTAAAAGCTCTTTTAAAGAGACTTTCCCCACCTGTATCCTGGTGAAAGATGTATCATAAATATTGAATGAGATTTGTGAATACCTGACCTCAGGGATTCAGTACAAGAAGAGGAAGGGGGAAGCAAGTCAATTAATATAGCTTGATGTAGTTCCACAGCCAAAGTGGCTAGATCCTTACAGGCTAATGTTCTCAGAGAGACAATGAAATAAAAATGTTATCTCTCCTTTAGCTGTAATCTCTGATTAGAATGTTTAATCAATTAGCATTGCTGTTGTCAAAACTTGCTCCCAACAAAGGATGAGAAAACCTGCCGGAGGGGGAACCCAGCAGCTGGCCAATTCCAAACCATGAAATAAGGTGGGAGGCTGGTCCCTGCAAGAAACGTCATGTTTTACTAGGGTGCAACACTGACTTTTGTGTCATGAGATGAAAACACTTATCTTGCACTATTCATCTCAGAAGCACTAGCAGAATGTCAAATAACCCCCAAAATAAGAAAAGCTTAATGCCAAGAATTGGAAGTGTTGGATTACAATAAGGAGAGCGTCTTTTTATTTTCCCCTCTCAGGAAGCAGGGGACTTGTGATCTTTGGAAAGTGGGCTGCTGCTGCTGTTTGGAAAAGAAATGCACAACACCCTTGGAAGCCAACTGTGAAAAACTTGCTGCATGTTTTCGTTGCTCTATGTGTCACCCGGGGCTTAGTGTCTCAAAGTTGGTCATTACTGGAATTCCAACAAAAATGACAAGAATTTTTTTTTTCTTCTTCCAGTGAGGTTTATTATCCTTCTCATTAACCTAGCCTTTGTGTTAGAGAGTTCTCTGAGATTCTGACGAGAACAGGATCTCATTGTGCTAAGTACTGTACAAACATATCATGGTTAAAATAAACAGGCAGGAGATCGGGAGACAAAGAGTAGAAGGAAATAAATACAATCGTTCCTATTTCATACATGGCAACCATAAGCCCAGAGAGGTCATAGGACTTAAAGCAAGGGACAATGTCGAGGGCTTAAAAATTTACCTGTTTCCTGTAAAAGAGTATGCAGCGTTAACCACAAAATTACCTTCCCTTTCTACCTACCTATCTGCTTATGAATGCACAGCACGTCGTGAAATCCTTCATTGTTTCTTGAAACACAGCATGGTTTCTTTTTTGTGTCCTGCCCTCCAATAAAACTCTCCTCAAAGACCTCTGCTTTGCAGTTCATGAGGCATCTGCCCACCCTCTGCACTGTGCTGCTGTGGTAAATACCCTGGCTCCACTATCTGCACCATTCATTTATCTGAACCATGGACATAGCTTTGATGTGGTATAATCTTGGTACCCGGCCAGATGGGTGTATTAACTATGAATATTTCTCCACAGAAGATTCAAATGTAGGTCATGGTAAACAAATGCACCTGAATAGAGATCGTTTGTTTGCGGGCAGAGCAGCATTTGGTGGGTTTTCAGAAGACTTTATATATGGCTTTTCCAGAACGGGTAGCTACAGAAAATAGATCTCCATTCTGGGACAAGGGAGAAAGTATCTTCTGGCCTTAAAACTGCCAAGCAGCAGTCAGTACACTGTAACCCCCAGAGCAAAGGAAAGACAAACCCAGGGATTGTTCTCATGTCAGAGCTGAGAGCAGCAAGATTTAATGTGTTGGGTTTTTTAATGAGTTGCAGAAAGAAGTGGACAGTGAGGTGATGAAATGTCCTGAAGTGCTGACAGACTCAGACGTTCTTATTTAGTTATGGGAAATGCTGGAATATGCATGTTAATTGCGATGACTATTTAGGGTTGTATTCAAGCGTGCGGCATTCTTGGAAAGAGCTGTGTTAGTTTCATGTGCACCTTTTTGATGTGGTGTTCATTCCTGAGCCACCACTCCATCTCTTAAGGATTGGAAAAGACAAACAACCATGGCAAATGTGGCAAGAGCAATGCTAGAGAGGCCCAGACTGGATTAGAAGGGGTCTAAAGGGAGCTGTTATGCTTGTAGGAGGTCCTAGGAGAAATGAGCAGAGCAAGAAACACCAGGAGCTGTAGTAACAATGTGCTCTGAACCCCTCACCAGAAGGAGCTGACAGCTGTCATGCTCTTCTTTGCATACAACACCCAAATTTCATGCTCAAAATCACAGCCTAAAAGCTATGGACAGAAATCCACATTCTTTCCTACCATCATATCACTCAACTCAGAAACTCTTACATACTAAACCAAATTAACTAAAGACAACAGTGTATCTATCAGTAAGAGGAGGGAAATACTGGCACGGCGCTCATGGCTATTGCAGTGCAATGGCACAACTGGGACAGCCAGAGCTCCAGCTTAGATGGGAGAAACAGGGCAAGCTTGAGACATTACTAACTGAAAGATCAGCTACACGGTAGCATTCCCCAAACATGCTTGAAAAGTGACAGCTACGCAAAATTAACCAGAACATGACGGATTAAGGGAGGCTGCGGAGAGCACAGTGGGGTCATTGAGCTGCTCCAAGTGCTTCACAACAACAGTTTGTGAAAAGAGTGGCTGGTTCCTAGAAAAAAAAAACAAAAAAAAAACACAAAAAAAAGAAAGAAAGAATTGAAAAGTCTAAAGCCATAAGCAAAAGGCTGTGAGAAATGGTGAAATTCACACGAGAAATGCACACAAGAAAAATGATTGGCTTGGTTACTGTTTACTTCCTATTTCATTCATTAGAGTTTTGGGTTTGTTTTGTTTCTTGGGGAGGGTATTTTGTTTATTCACAGTCCTCCAATTTCAGCTTGTAAATATCCAAACAGCCAAAGCTGTTTGAATTGAATTGAAAGTATTTTTGTATCCTTTGCAAACTGGGAGTTAGGATCTCTCAGACCAGCAGACAGTGCCAGGGAAACCTTTCTCAGAATGAGGATCCCAGAGCAGTTTTCAGGGGCAAATCATACTCTAATTTTTGCACATTTGTAGGAGAGACGGTCTGCTGAACAATCCACCAATAATCCAGCATGGCTCCATCCTCATTTGATTTCAGACTTCATCTGTGTAAATCCAAAGTTACTGACACGTAACAAAGTTTGAAAACCTAATGAAATAAACCGGAGTATTTCTGTTGTCAGAGCTGACAATGGATTAATAAAAGAGCCATATTCAAACCTCAGTCCCATGCTTTACTCCCTCCTTTAGTAGCCGAGAGCCTGTTGTGTTAGAAAAGAATGTAATAAGGACACGTTGTCCTAGACATTGTGTTTCCTAACATTTTGTTAAGTGGACACATTTTTGTGGGTTAATAACCTCACTTGTTTTCTGATGCTTACATTCAATTGCAAAAGCAGCTGAGAGAAAAAAAAAATGCAAAGGAAGACTAGAATAAAAGCCAAGAAACCTTCCGTGGAAGTGTAGGTGTTTGGACGTGATGGCCTTTTGGCAACTTCAGAAGTTGAGTTTTTTGTTTTTCTAGGTGTTTAAAGAAAAGCAATTACCTCTGTGATGACACTTAATATGCCAAGATTCAGCCTTGAGCAATTTTTTATGGCTGTGTTATAAACTCCAGAAACTAGAGAGTACACCAGAGCCACTGAAAGATGTTTCAGTGTAGCAGTTCTGACAGGAAAACTGCGGTTACACTGGCATCTGAAGATTCGTGAAAAAAAAAAGACAAATAAGAAAGCAAAACCCAGTGGTTTAAGGGGGTGGAAATGCTGCATCATTGGCTAGAGAGCTGTAATAAATGGGCTGAGATTCTTTGCCTTTTTGAAGCTTATCTTTAAATTTTGAAGCAGATTTTACCCCTTTGCATTTCTTTCTTTGAACAGAAAACATGACCTTCACTGAGGGGATGGAGGGAGATGCTGATACAGTCAAGAAAGGGTTGTGCCTTGAGATCTGCTCACCCTGGGCAATAGCTCCTTATGCAGCAGTAGTTTATTCCCATTCCTGTGCTCAGATTATCAGGATTTTTACACCCAAGGCTGCAATGTGGACACTCGGTACCTTCTAAAGAAGACACTGACCACTGTAGGGGTGGACCTCAAATTAATTCTGGTTAAAAGGCCATTGGAAAAATGTAAGTGGCTTGTGCTCCCTTAACTCTGGAGGTGTTCTAGACAGGTTTCATTATCAGCACAAGCTGCTGGCCATCACAGTCCTTGCTTTCCCATGTATGTCCCCTGCATGTCTTCATCAATATTTTCTCTGGTATTTCAGTAACTGTAAACTGTCATTCTAAGAACCCACAAGTTACAACACTAAATAATGTTTTCAGATATGCTTATGTTGTTTATTTTAAGGATATGTCTAAATGTATCCTTTTAATTGCTTCATGGAAAAACAAGTTTACTTTATGGTTTGAGGGTGTAAGGCTGCGTATCATATTACTCCTGTATTTGTATAAGAGTGACTATTAAAATGGTTGATAAGCTACTGAGCCTGAAGAGCTACAATTAGATGTTTCCAGAAGCTTGTTCCCTGTCAGTCAGCACAGGGTGCTACGGACTTTGTAAAACCTCTGCACCGAGCTACCAGGCAGCATTCAAAATGAAATATTTGTAAAAATAATGACCCTTTTCATCAAAATACCAAGGTTTGTGTTTGATTGGGGCTTTTCCCAAACTTCTGGATGTTTTAACCCCACTTTTCCATAAAAATATGTTTAGAAATATGTTGGAAAGTTATATTTGATACCTAAGGAAAAAAAAAAGCAAAATGTGTGTTAAATTGCATATTTGAATCCATGTCTATAACTCAACTGCTGCAAAAATCTTGGTTTTACATTAAAACAGACTCAGTGAAATGAACAGACATAGGGGTGCTGACTTTGCTGCTAAAAGAAATGCAAAATCCAAAATGAAACTTGTTTTCAGTATTTCCAGAATTTGAAAAAGAAAGCAGCAACTCTCCTGGACCCAGCCTCCTTCCTGACCGTGCTCTCCCAGCAGTGCAAATGAAGATGCTTATTCAAACTTGCAAACAAAATTCAGGAACATCCTTTTGGCCTTAGTATAAATCCATTATGCAGGTGATTAACCCATTAATTTTCAAATGTGTACGATGTCAAACATGACAAAACAAATGAGAGGAGGATAAAAGCAAAGTTGCCAATTACGACCTTGTATGAAGGAGTCAGCCCAGATTTAAGTGACGGACCTTTCTTTTCCCTTTAGGTTAATATTGCTTAAATTGCACAGAGCAATTTGCCTCATAGGATGCAGGTTAAATACCACTCTTGCAAACTCCTTGGAGAATTCTGCTGGTTCAGAGCACTTAAGAAGTGGCAAGACTGAATCAACTAACTTCAACTGAAATACATATTTGACTGGATATTGCATTTCCTTTGACTTAAAATGCAAACTGCAACTAATTTAGATGGATCTAGCTTTGGAAGTGGGAAATGTGATTCAAAAGTCATTCAACCAAATGGAAATCAGGGCTCCACAGCTTAGTTTCTGTTTCAACCACTAGCTCATAACCACTGATTTATAAAACTAAGGTTAGACAATAACCTTTTTATGCTCTTGTCTTTGTGCTAACCAGCTTTTAAATGAAGACTGTGTAATATTAGGAATTATTTGAGATCTCAGCAGCAAAGGATTTCTTCTATGCAGTTGCTACAAATGCATGTGCAGAGAGGTGCATATACATACTCCTTTAAAAAAGTTCAGGATCAGATCTCGAGGGTTTGTAGGTTATTGTTTGATGAAGATGTACTTTGAAGAATATAGAGTTAGTTTGGAGGTAACCAAAGAAACCCTGGCACTACCCTTCTTTTAACTCATCAGCTACCTTGAACATAGAGAAAAAGACAAACATTTTCAGAGTGCAGCAAGCTGTTTTCAAGCCATCACCCCAGAGATACAAAAAGTGCATTGTTCTGGATATCCACAGTAAATTTTAGGGCTGTAAAAATTTATTATCAGCTTCTGGTGTTCATCTTTAAACATAAATATGGTTTTTTTCTCATTTAATTGGTGATATTTTTTTACATCTCCATTTTGCTAGTCCAGAACTTCGGTAGGACAACACCCTTAAAACTACAAACATTTTGTCTTCAGCTATTGCTAACACCTGCACTCAAGAAAACAGATTTTAAATCATCACTCTTTTCTTTTATTTTTTGCCCTTTTTTTACCTTTTTTGTTTTGTTTTTTTTTTTCTTGTACTAAGCCACCAATTTTACCTGGATTGTGGAAGTGAAAACGTTACTGTCATTTGCATTTCTACTTTTCTTCATTCCTGGCACCACAGAATTTGGGAGGTGGTGGTGAGGATTTTAATTATATAAGATAATTCTTTTAATTGGAAAGCTTAATATCCCCCTGTTTATACTTTCTTACATTCCTGATTTCAAAAAAGAAAGATGCTGTTTGTTTGTTTTACAAAATCCAAATTTGGCCTGAACAAGCCCATGGAAGAGTCAGTTAATAAAATTACTCAGTATTTATGCTTCTCCCTAAAGATTGCACAGAGATGCAGGAGAATACACACATGAAGGAGTGTCTGTCTCTCTCAAATCCAGCACTGGATGATCTCATGTTTCTCCTGCCTTTTTGTATTGTTGGAAACCTTAAAAATAAAAGAGGAGACAAGAGCTGATATATCTTTCTGAAGGAAACACATACTCCTTGGCGGACAGAAAATTCTGTTCTTCCCTCACCTCTGTGGGTTCTGTGCTAGTGTCATCCCTCTGCCTGCAACACTGAAAAATCTACACAATTCATATGTTACTTAACAGCCAGCCTATCACCTAGTAGAAAGACTTAAGAAAAACTGATGGAGCAAAAAGAACTGGAATTAGGTTTGAAGACTTGGAAGCAACCTTTTTGCTCCTCATATTTTGAAGCCAGTCCTTCAACCTAGTTAGAGCAACCTAGCACAAGCTATGAAACCAGGCTGCAAATGAGGGCACGAGAAGACAAACAGGGCAGATGCTTCTCTGGGGAGCAGGAGGGAAGGCACTCATCTCACAGCCTCTTCTTTCACACCTGGGCAGTGCTCCAGCGTCTGCTGAATCAAGCCCAGGGCTGGAGGCAGGTTTTGAAGCCAGTGTGGGGGTAACAGAAGTGAGCAGGGAGGCAGCCTGCTTTGTGGCCATGGGCTGCTTGGAAGAGATCCTGAGCACTAAGGAAAGAGGGTGAAATTGCCCTCCTTTCAGTTGTGGTTGCTGCTCCTCATGCCATCCCATTTCTCCTTCTCCCTTGTCCATCTTACAGGCATGTAAGCCAGGCTGAGAAAAAACAGCTGTAAAGGCATGGCACAGCTCTGGGTGCAGGACCGTGCTGCAGACAAGGATGGTCAGAACAGAACATACACCAGTAATAGGCCATCTCCAGCAACCTCCCACTGTCACTGACAATGATCAGAGGGAAGGGGAGCAGACATCACTTCATACAAGTGCTATTCCATGTGGGCATTTACTACCATTATTCTAATCTGCTTTTCTTCCCATGCCAAGGCCAATGCAAATCCAAGAATGAGCCCTTTGATTTTTTTTAAGACCCTTTGTCCCCTGCAGCTCAAGTTATGCCTGCGGTGATGTTCCTCATTTAAATCCAAGAACCAGTGGGAATGGTAAAGGTAAATCAAGGACACCTGTACCCCATGATTTGCTCTGTGTTGTTTGCAGCCGGCAGAAGCTGCTTTTCTTGGCATTCACCACCTTGAAAGAAGGCACTTTGCATTTTGCTGCAAACTGATCTGCAGAAGGAAAATACACATAAACACATCAAATTCTGATTTTACATGCTAGCTTTTTTGCTAGTAAAGAAAAGCAAAGGGATAATCACTAACGATAATGTTACACTTGTCATAAACAGTTGCTAAGGATAGAAGCTTATACTAGTTCCCAGAAGGCATCAGCAGCTTTCATATTTATTGAGTATAATCTGACTTTTTCATTATCCTCTTTGAATTCTGCCACACCAACAATAACTCTAATCATACCATTAGCAAGTACCTCCAAGGTTTTCTGCCAGTTTCTCCTTTATGGCTAACTGGTAGGTGTTCGCAGAAAGGCATTTTCACTGTTTTCCTGTAATCATGGATATACTTAATCTTGACCTATTTGAAACATGACCAAAGAAATCAGAATCTTACTGAATAAACTACAAATATATGCATGTAAATGATTTACACAGAGACAAAAAAATGTATTATTTAAAGCACAAATGGAAGTACAGAAGATACAAATGGTGCTTTGTATTTCTGTGGTTGTCTGTGCAAGCATAGAGATATGTTACTAATTTAGTTGGCGCTGGTCATGCTCCTGTAGATCTGATGGGAATTTTGGATCATGCAAAGCATTTGTTAACATATTAGACCTTGAGCTGATTAAGCCAGTTGCAATTCAAGTGGAGTTAGGTCATAATGTGGTTGGCTTTGCTGAGCCTCTACCAATAATGGCGGAAAAGCAAAGCCAATAGAATCACTGCAGACCAAGGCTGACTAAACTATTCTGATCCCTGTTAGTTGATTTATCTCTCTGCAATGTAGAAAACTGTTAACATAATTTTAGGATTATTTTCTTGACGTACATGGATCTGGCTTTCACTGTGCTGTAAAGAGCATCAGCCCCCTCCCTTGCCTGCTCCTCCTCCCCCTGTGCAGTGTATGGCTCTGGAATCCAAAGTGCTACAGAGCCAAGTGTTGCCCAGACTGTTATCTATTGTGGGCCAAATGAAAATTCGTTACTCAGATACTCCTGCATGCTGGAGCTCTGCTTGCTGTCTATATCTCTGTGTTGTGGCTGAGAACCATCTGGAGTAAATCAAATGAAACAAAACCCCTATTAACTGAACCTTAAATATCCAGAGCTCACCATTATCATGGTCAAACACCCTGACATTGCAAAAAAATGACTTTTCTTGGTACAAATCTCTTTTTCCCACGTTTCACTAAAATTGTCACTGCTGCTCAGGAAATCCAGACTAAGCTGGTTGCCTGCATCCTGAAATATTTTGAGCCATATTGTTACGTAGCACAGTTGTGGAAGTTGACCAATGCCAAGCCACTGACAGGATCAGGGTCCAGCTATGAACCAAATCCTTAGGTACTGAGAGCATCTCTGAGCACAGCAATCTTGTTAGCAGCACTCTGAAAAGAAAAAAAAAACAGGTATTGAAAAAACAATTTGACTTGACTGTAGGGTAACTGAGATTTTTGCAAATGGGGAACTGTGGGGAACTACTATCCAAGGAACTTTCCAGTGGAGCAAATGGGGATTGTGCAGCCAGAAGAAAATGCAGACTTCTAGTAAAAAGCAAACAAAATACATGAAGCAAAAGCCCATGCAACAGACTAGAGTGTCCTGATGGGAAACCTTATCTGACAGTGCTCCCTTCCCACAGTCTCTGCAAGCAACCACCTTGAGTCAGACTTAAACAATATTTTAATTCTTTTATATATATATATACCTTAGAGACTATAAATGCAGTTGTTTAAAATGTATTTTGTAAGTGCATAGGCAAAGAGAGTGCTTACATTGGAAAGAGGGTTATTTTCCAGAGAGAAATTATGGAAACAAGACAATGTGGGAAATTTCAAAGTACCTTACGTGAGCAGCAATCCATGTCTAGAAAGAGGGAAAGCTACACTAATAGGGATGGAAGGACTGTAAACTGGATGAGTTAGTGATTCTTTTTGTCTCAGATTTCTGTGCAACATATAGCCATGAAAACTCATTGTATGGATTTAATTTCATCATTTGCTAAATGAACATCCTTCCAATATCTGTTATATTGTAAAATATTATCTACTTCTCTTATTACAACTTTTTTGCAAATACATATATATACGCAAATAAAAATCGCTGTCCTTCATAAAAAGACTTGGAGCTGATAAAATCTACAGAGGAATTAGGAGCATCCAAATAAATTCCCCACCCCTGAGTAACACCACCGGGACCCTGACGGCATTCTCTGCAGCGTTAATATCATCTCAAAATTAAATAAGAGTATTGGGAACCCCGCAAAAGAGCCCTGAATGTAATTAAATAAAGGAAAAGGGGGAAAAAGATATTCCTGTAACCGTGGAGGGCTGTCTGGAATCCGGCGTGGAATGTGCTCTATCCAAGGCTGGCTGCCTACCCCACTCGCATCCAGCGCCCTGAGTGACAGTGTGCTGGGAATGAGCTGGACGGGGCTGGGTGTAAAAGCACGTTTGGGCTCCAGGTTCCTGGCGGGAACGCCGTGGGTTTGGCAGCAGCCAGCCGGGAGCTCACTCACACCCAACGCGACCCGCGGGGGCTCCGGCGCACATCACGCGTGGGGGAGCGCGGCGTGGGGGCTGCAGGGCCCTGCGGGAGGCTGAGCTAAACCCGCTGCTCCCTGAGGCACGGGGTTGGGTCCCATCGAAAGCATCTCTCAGACATCGGGCAGAATTAAACCTACCCCAAAGTAGCTTTACCAGATTGCTGTGTGAATCAGTTCCTCCCCTTCTTTCTGCCAAGTAAAACCAAAAAAGGTGCTACATCTCATTTCAATATTTTTTCTTTTGAATAATTTTTTTTTAAATTATGAAAATATAAGCTTTATTTAAAGAATTTGTGTCTGAGAAGTGAAGTAATCTGGCAGATGATCTCAGAGTCGAGCATTCTCACAATCAATTTGTACCAAATCTCAGCCTGTAACTCCAAAAGCAATTTATTGATTGCTTTATTATATCATCCTGCTTAACCAAAAAGAGATGGGCAGCTACAGGAGGCAAACTGAGCGTCGCAAAGTTGCCATAGTTCAGAGGCTCGGGATGGATTTGGGAAACAAGAAAAAAAGCAAAAACCAAAACAAACAGGAAATTAAAAGGGAAAAAAATAATTGACAGAAGATAACTGCAATTCGAAAATTGCACCAAGCACGGGACACATCTCCACACTGCCAATGTACGGCGTAAATAACAGGATTTTTATAGGAGCTCTGTTTGAGCAAGGGATAATGCAGTATATTTCCCACTTCCCATCCTCTCTGTATGTCCTAGATTGGTGGGGGGAAGCAGACAAAACATCGAAAACGAATGTATGTGAAAATTGACAAATTAAAGTAAAATAACCCCTATAAAAATAAACTCAGTCGCTTATTTATGTGGAGAGATGGGTTCGCGCAGGCAGCCTCCGGGAATCACCGGGTACTGCACCTAAGACAGTGCAGAAGCTTTTAGTGTGTATCTCCCTGCA
This sequence comes from Forpus xanthops, assembly GCA_032466535.1. NCBI lineage: Eukaryota > Metazoa > Chordata > Aves > Psittaciformes > Psittacidae > Forpus > Forpus xanthops. The sequence goes on from JASSUY010010636.1 coordinate 46,855, forward strand.
CGTTATTTTCCTCTCTGGGATGAATCATTTTGATGTATTCATCAGGCAGACAAGTAGGAAGATGTGTGCGGTAATTAAGATTCACTGAGGCAAGTTCGATGGAAAGCGTTCGCAAACAGAAAGATAGAGCCAGAAGAAAAGTTATGAGGTCATAGAGTGCCATTTTTTTAGTTTTGAATCTCTTTCTCTCCCTCTTAAAATGCATATGTACGAATAGATATATAAAAGATATCTCCGAAGTCCGGGTTCTTGCGTCGCTGCGGCCCCTACGGGGCGGGTGGTCTGGACGTTAGGCGCCTGTCCCTGCGTTTGCCAGAGGCCAACCCCTAAAATATTTTGCTCACGTTACTTATCATGACAGTGAGTTTGGGGTGCCCTGCTGCGGATAGGGCCGGGGTAAGCTCCGAGGGGTACGGAATCAGCAGGTGCCCGGGCTCCCCTCCTCGGGGCCCGATCCTGCGCTCCTGGGATGCAGCGCTGGCTTTAGGAGGAGCAGAGCCCTGCCCGTGTCTCCAGGACAAAGCCGGACCCTCGAGGGTCCGGTTCGCCTGGGGGGCACCCCGTCACGGAAACCGGCACTCCCGGAGCCCCTCTTTATTTCACAGTGAGGGGCTTCCCGTCACTGCAAACGGCACCCCCGCAGCCCCTCTTCCTTCACAGTGAGGGAATGTGTATCGCCCCCGAAAACAGTGTCTCCACCCGATTCTCTCGATCGCGACTTTTCTGCGTGTAAATATAACCTCTCTGAGAGCGCTTTCCTCCCTCTTAGCTCTCCATGTGTTTATTTAAAAAGTTGCTACCTCAGGGAAAAAAAAAAAAAAAAAGAAAAAATCGTTTTCTATCCTTAAGGGCAAAACTGTAAACTGTTTTGAGCTGGAAGACATCTGATCTCTCACAACTATCCCCTGCCTCTTGCCAAACAGCCTAAATATCTGATCGTAAATGAAATACCTGCATAGAGCGAGGGAGAGAACAACACTTGGCGGGTGGGAAAGGAGACGCTCGTGTTGGGCAATAATCACGGTTCATTGTGCACTCACTGTCTTAAAGAGCGGATGACACCGGTGCGATAAATAGGAACCATTGTCGGGTGACACTGGGGACAATTATAACGCGTGATTGCACTTACTGCCCATTTCCCGCACCGAACACAGCGCAACTTGGCTTTACCGCATTCACCTTCCCCGTGCACCGGGACCGGGCGTTTCGCCGGGCGGATAAAGCCCTCGCGAACCCGGAGTGCAGCCACTCGGACCGCAGTGAGCATCCCTCGGAGGAGCCTGGGGTGCTCTGGGCAAGGGTCGGGTCCCTCAAAAAGCCGCCCGGGACCTAGCTCCGGCCAGTGGCCGTCAGTCAAAACGGTTTCAGAAACAGCGCCCGGAAGACTCGGGGGGTGATTTAGATAGAATCGCCGGTAACCAGCCTTGATCCCCCTGAAGCTCTGATCTTCAGCTCCTTTTAATTCCTTTTTAGCGTCTTGGGGTAAATGTATAATATCTGCTATTACAATGCCTTTCTCGTAGCTCCAGGTCTTATTTCGAGCAATGCGATGAGACAAAAATATCCCGATCTCTGACACATCAAATATTTCCTCGGCTTTCACCTCGTTTCAGGGCAAAACTTAGGCTTGATGCACACTGTGGTCCCATTTCCCTGCCTTACGTTTTAGTCAAATCGGGAGCCTTATCTTCCTTTCCTAAAGCACTTCCACACGCCAGCCTTATGATGGCTCGGTAAAAGAATAAATTTAAAAAAAAAATCTATCTTTAGAAAACAGCTTATTAACTAAATCCATCATAAAAGGAGGAGGAAGTGCTCGTGGGGTTGCCCACTCGAAGAATAAAAGCGCTCCCCAATGCCCGCAGGCTTTTTGTCCCAGCGAGTTGACTGTAAAGGACATGGGCTGGTGCTTTGCGTGGACTGGGGATATAGGATATAACTCGTATATTGATCTGGTCGGTTCCCTTTGATTTATATCGATGAGGGGGAAAGAGAAATTGGACAAACCCCCCTCTTAAATACAGCAGCACAAGCTATCACAAACTAATTACACTGGGGCATTTCTTAGTGGGGATGCTGCCCTCGGCCAAATGGAGGCAGGAGCGAGGATGCTGCGGCAGTGCCTGTCCTCCGCCTCCCGCCGCCCCCCAGCTGGGAAAGGCGAGGCAGAGATGGGCCGAAGGCAGCCCGGAGCCGGGGGTAAGGGGGGCGGGAGGCGGAGCTGGCCGGGACGGGCCATCGCCGCTGCCGCTGCTGGAGCCGGTCAAACTGCACAGCCACTTCCCCCAGGAGCTTCCCTTTCATCTCCCCGCTCCTGGCGCCTGCAAAACAGCCTCAGTTCGTCTGCAGCGTCTCTCCTCCCCCTGCGCTCCCTCCCTCCCAGTCTCGCTCCAGCTGAGAGCCTCAGGACTGGGGCGCCCAGAGCCCGCCCCGGCTCACCGGGACTGATGCTGCCAGAGGCGGGAGAGGGGATGAGGAGCACGGGGAGGGTGTTAGGGGCTTTCTGGGCATCCTTGGGATCCGGCAGCGCAACGTGCGTCTGTCCGGGACTGGGGGCACAGGGCGTGGGGCTGCGGAACGGCCCCGGGGAGGGGCCGTCCTCCCCGAGAGCGGGGTCTCTCCGGGGACACGAGCGGGGAGCCCGACGCAGGGGGAAAGCCCCCGACTCACGTCGGTTCCCAGGGCCGAGAGAATTTCCTGCTATTCTGAGACCCTGGGTAGGGGGACAGCTTAAATTCCTAGAAATGTCTCTAAAGTCCATATCGGCAAAGTTTCCTTCCCGACGTTCAGTACCGTGTGGGGCTTCATTCTCTGATGTTTAAGTGATAGGAGGAGGATGAAGGAGGGGAAGAATGAAAGAGGAGAGAAACCTCCAAGTTCAGATTCTGGGCAGAAAATGTACCAATCTCATGATGGGCTAATGCTGAAGACAGCAGATGCTATGAGCGAACCCTGCCGTGCTTTGCTACCAGGGCACACCTGTGACACTCAAAAACCAGTCAAACCAGGCTGGATAAGTTCAGTTCTGCTCCTTGCTTTGCAGTGCCGAAAGCATCTTGTCACTTGGACGCCCTGCAGCCTCACAAAGGATGGAAGCACAGAAGCCTCCCTGAATCCCATGGAGACGGTGTGTGAGCTTCCACACCTAGGCAGCCACCAGGCATCTGGTGACAGGACCTGCAGCAAGGGACGTGATCAGTGTCACCATGACCTGCCCTCCTGTGAGCTCTCCCCCCGGCGCCCTTCCAGCAGGCATTGACTTTGGGAGCACAGTATAATTATCTGTAGTATTTTCAGCAGCTCCACAATGGCTTTCTATGGGCAGTGCATTGTTCTTGACACACATGCATTGTTCCTGCATGTTCATCAATTCTCATTTACTTGTCACGGTGCAGGAAGCATGGAGAAGGTAAAGGAAAGGGGGGGGGGGGGGGGGGCACACACGGACACGACACACAAGAAGGACAAACTCAACCCCACTGCAACTGCAGAGCTTGCGAGGCCCGGCTTGGCCAGCTGCAGTCCTGCATCTCTCTGTATCTCCCAGAAAAGAGATGAACTCTGTGAGGAAGGAGAAATGACAAACTGGGGATGGAAAGGGCATCTGGAGAGGCTTGTGGGATCAATTATTTTCACCCCTAGAGAAAATCTGAAATCAGGGTTCTGTTTCCTAAGATGTTGCAGGCTTCCTCAGCCAGGTTAGTTGGGCCGAGGCAGTGAAAGGCATCAGTTCTCTTTGCAGATCTTGCTTGCCTTTAATCCTTAACCCATCGAGGCTGCAGTAACACTGCCAGCAATCAGTAATGAGTGCGCAAACCCTACCATTAGTTTCACTGATGAGTGGGATTTTGTAACATGGTTTCTCGTACACACCCTCCCACACTCCTTCCCACACCGCAATCGCATGCCCCGGTCCCAATTTGCTCTCCGTGGCACCAGGCGAGATGCTATCATGGCTGGGGCGGCTCAGATACTTTTTGACAGAAGTTGGATGACCGGGGCTGTAAACTGCTGTGGGGGGACCCCCTGGGCCCAGCATAGTGCACTCTGTACAGCCCCATCATCGAGATGATCTCTGGCCTGGCCTGAGCAGAGGAACATGGCCCAGAGAAAGTACGCACCGGACCAATACCTCCCCCAAAATCGGCTCCCAAACCTCCCTCTGTGAAAGGGTATAATCAGTCAGGCTGCAGAGGGAGTGAGAAGTTGTGATATGCTTTAGCAGGTTGGGGACTTCAAGGACTGCTGCACGGGCTAGCAGGAAAGTCAGGAGTCTAAACTGAGCACAAGATGAGCTAATGAAATCCCATGTTTTCTGGAAGAAATATAACCAAAACTGCTCAGGAACTGCACTGCACAGCCCCAGACCTGGGCAGATGCACTGCTGCCTTCTCCGAGTAGCCTCAGTTATAAATAATGACACAAAAAAGGCTCTGAAACTTGGCTTTTTCGGAAAGGTAAAAAAAAAAAAAAAGGGAAACCTGAGAAAGTTGCAGGCATAGTATGGAATACTGCCTGGAATAACATTAAAATAACTGTGAAAAAAAGAAATATGTATATGCTTTTATCAGAGGGCTAATTAGAAACGCTTTATAAAGGATACTCTTTATTCATACCACCGGTAGGAAGTCAAAAAGTGAGAGAATCATAGTACAAGATATGCCTCTTAATTAAGGGCTGCGTGCCCCTAATTTATTAAAGCTCATCTGTTCATCACGTGTATAATTGACGCTGGAAAAAACAACCAAATAATTACAGCTGTAACCTCTGCAGTTTGGCTTTGCCCGGCTTGAGTCCTGCTGCCGAGGAAACCCGAACACACACACGCAACAAAAAAACTTTCTCGGCAGAAAATCGAGTTGCGCGGCAGAAGCGGCCGCGTCCCCCCACGGGGGCTCTCGCTGCTCAGGGATGCAGAGCCCCACACCACCATCAGCAAAGCTCCCGTTTGAGAGGACGCGGTGGGGCCCGGACAAGCCCCGCGACGGGGATGGGGCGCGGCGGTACCCGATGGGGCTGCGGGAGGAGCCGGGCCGGCGGCGAGAGGAGGCAGAGCCGCGATCTTCTAAAGTTTCCTCTTCGCCTGATGATCATCATCAGCCGAAATTACCCCCGCGGCTTTTTCTTCTCTCGCGTTTCATTCCTTGCCTTGTTGTGATTACAGCCCTGGACGGTTCCTTAATAGCGCAGCTCAGCTGGCTGCCCGTGTCATTAACTCCTAATTCATTTCGTTGGGAAGGGGGAAACTCCCAAACAAAATCGCCCCCCCCAAAAAAAACGAAGAAAAAAATAATAAAAAGGAAAATAAAAAGTGATTTGGCCCCGCCCCCCCGCTCCCGAGCCAATGGCATGAGTCACCCCCTGACGTCAGGCCCCAGCGCGGGTTCTGATTGGTCTGTGGGGCGTCTGCACTACTTCCCAAAGGAGGAAAGCGCCGGGGAGCCCAGAGGGGGGAAAAGGGGGGCGGCCCTGCAGAGCCTCACTCGCGCAGTCCCCGCTCAGGGCCCGGCAGAGGCGCAGCGCAGCTCCGCTCCCCGGGCGGCCCCGCTCCAGCCTCCCTCCGCTCCCGTCATGGCTTCTCCTTCCAAGGCGAAGGAGGTTTTCTCCTCCGACGAGGAGGGCCCGTCGGCCGGCACCGAGGAGCACCACAAAGTCAAGGTGTCCAGCTTGCCGTTCAGCGTGGAAGCCCTCATGTCCGACAAGAAACCCCCCAAAGAGCTGTCGCTGCCCGCGGCTGGGAGCAGCGCCGACGGGGCGGCGGTGGGCACCTCTAGGAACCTGCTGCTGCCGGGCCACGGCTCCCGGGACACGCACACCCCCCCTGGGGCGCTTACAAAAACCTTCGACACCGCCTCGGTCAAATCGGAGAACTCGGAGGACGGCACGTCCTGGATCCAAGAAGCGGGGAGATACTCCCCTCCGCCAAGTGAGTAGCCGGGAAAGTGGATTCGGGGGCTTGCGTGCGGCCAGGGAGGGCAAGCGAGCACAGCTCCGGCCACGAGCTCCGAGCCCCGGACTCGGGCAGCGCGGCTCCCGGTGTGCTGAGCACGCTGGACATATACATGTATGCGCATATACTATTTTATGTATGTATTCATCGCTATGCATGCGATTTTTATACTTATGTTACGTCTGTCTTAATTTCTATGTTGTATTTATATATATACGGTTATATACTTATGTATATATATAAGCATATAATGCTTTTAAAACCATAGAAAGTTCAGGAGCTACCAGGGAATAGCTACCTTTCCTGACACACGGCCCACTGACTGCCACTTGGTCCATTTATGTTATCCCGTTGCCAAGGGAGATACGAATTTTCCTCCTGACACCAAACGTTGCAAATCAACCTCTTAAAGTCGGGAATTGTTCTTTCCAGCCTTGCGCTCTTTCTACACGCCGGATCTTTTCGCGGTCTCCTCTGGCACGGGTAGTCGCTTCTCTCGCTCCTTGAATGCTGCCTGTCAAAAGTTTCTCGAGTTGGGCCCTACCTTTTTATCCCTGGACGTCTCTCGACCCTATTCCCACCGCTTTAAGGACAGGCAATCAGCAGGTGACAGGTCACCCCTTCAGCCTTTGGGCTGTTGGAGCAGTGCTGCTGGGTCTGTGCCCTGTTGCGTTCTGCTTTCGGTGAAAAAAACTTTAAAAAAGAGGGGGGGAAATAAATCAATTGCTTTTAAAAATAAAAATACGAAAAGCTACCTACAGGAAAAGGTGAGATCCGCGTCCCGGCGGTGCTAAGTTTTCTGCCCGCCGCCAAAAGCCTTGACGACTGTACACCTGCATTAGCACATCGATTCACTCAGTTCTGTATCACCTACATACCCGCTGTAAATTAGATGTATTTATTTAAGTCGGTAACTTTAAGGACGCCAACTGTTGATCCGGCCAATCTCGCAGATTTTTTTTCCTGTAAACTAATATTGAGGGAAGGAAATTTAGTTCTATTACAGCTCCTTTATGCTTTTTGACAATCATTTCGATTTGGCTTTCAGCCACTTCCTTTCTTCTGCGATAACCCCGACTTAATTTGATTTCTAACGTGCTGGGAGAGAGCCCTGGAGAGGCCCGGGAGGCAGGCAGCTTGCCCGTGTCATTCCCTGCGTAGCTCCTGTTTGCGATTTTTACCCCCAGTGTGCTGGAAAGAGCGTAAAGAAGCGTGTGCTCCTGCCCGGACCCCTTCTCTAAACTGCTCAAAACCCTAGACTTAGGCACGGCCTAGTCTTCACCCGGTACATTCTTTTTTCCTCCTTCAGAATTCTTTATTTTCTTTATTCAAACCGGTGGTTCTGACATCTGAAAAAATAGCTTTGTACAGATCTTGGGCAGTTCAGGTTCAGTGTTTTCAGAGGGATTTGGGTTTAATAATGATGATCGGTAAAGGGAAGGTCCTTCGACCTCAACTATTACTTCCTTTCCCCCCCCCCCCCCCCGGCCCTCGTGCCTTCGGATCCGGTGTGACTTTCAGTGACTCGTTCCCCTGCGAGAAGCCCGTCTGCCCGTGGAGGGTTTGACATTAGAAGCAGCTCCTCGATTTATTGTTATTAATATTACAAGTGGGATAAATTGGGCAAAGAACTGAGCAGTGAGAGGAGGGAACTAAAGTGATGATTTTTATCCAACATTGGCCAGAAACGGAGGTTAACCAGGGAAGATTAAAAAAAAAAAAAGAAATAACAGAACAACCAAAAAAAAACAACCAAACGCGGGGAAACAAATCACTGCGGCCAGTGCTTGGCGACTAGCGCAGAGTAGACTCAATTGCAGGGTCTGCGGCGTCAACGGCGGTCCCTGCTTCTTATAATTGTTTGGCAGTCTCTTGGAGGACGGCGGTGAAAGAAGCTCATGAACACTTAGGGTGTATTCTGGGGGGGAATAATTGTCCGGGATTTAATGTAAAAGCGTGTTTTTGCCTTTCCTTTCTGCGCAGCAGTTGCCGGGGCAAAGCCCAGAGCGGGTAAGAGCTGGGACAGGGCGCAATAGCCCGAGCCACGGGCTGCCTCGTAAATAAACCCCTTTCCTCCTGGATGAGCAGGAGCCCTTCTTAGCGGGGGCTTCAGAGAGCTTCTCTTGGAGAAAAGGTTGCCTTTAGAAAGAGAGAGTGGAAACACGGGGTGACGGGTAGTGAATTTAGGGTCGATTTAGTGTAGTTTTAATTTAGCGCAGTTTTAGGAGTGAACCAATTGTCATGATGAGTCCCTTAATTATTAAAATGCCCTCGTGTGATCATAAGATAGTATTTGACAACTTTGTTTTCTAAGAGGACTTTATTTTTCGCTTGCAGTATCTCGAAGAAGAGTAAGAAGGGTTTAACTTTTTTTCTGCTGTAGCTGTTTTCTCCCTCCCCTTTCTGAACTTTTGAACACTTTCCTCGTGGGATTAATTTTTAATTGCATGATAAGCACTTAAACAGCTCCGTGGTGCTGTCTATTTTTAAAAAGAGCAAAGTGAAAGGAGCCCAGAAAACGCGACGGGCGAATACTGACGAGTGTTTGAAGCAGACTACAGCCTGTGTAAAATTTAGCAGCCTCTTAAGGGCGGCCTGTGTGTCATTTTCCTGGATCAAGCTGGGGAGCCAGGGTGACTTGTCATATGCCCTGAGAGTGATTTGGAACACAGCAAATAAGTCACGCTTTTCAAGTCAGCCACGCACTTTTTAATTATTCTTTGGCTTGCAAAACTATTAGTGAAATGAAAAGTTAATCTAAAGAGAAGTCAGCGATGTGCCATCCTAGGCACATGTGCCTAACCTGGCTGGGGTTACAAAGCAAGTACAAACGGTAGTAGGTTTCCTGACTTATATTGGCTACAGATGCTACAGTTATGTGTTTGTTCTGGGGGGTTTGTTTTTTTAATAGGCAAAAGTCATACTAGCAAAATGCAGAATGAAATGTGCACTGCCTTTTTAAGTTTTTTTTTAATACTTGTTGAAAATCAGAAAACATTCCTTGACAAGCTATTAAGTAGAAGAAAAGCTTGCTCTCGAAGAAGAAATAGCAAGAAAAATGCCCAGTTATCTGAACCACAAAAATTATCAGAACCACTTCTTCAGCTGACAGAAAAAATAGATAGGGTTGATTGTTGCTCTTGGTGGAGAAGTTCTGAAGCAAAGCTGAGCTTGTCTTCTGCACTGCTGCAAGAGATTCACTTTCATGAATCTCCTGCTTTTACAGATAGGTTTGTCCCGTGCTTCGCTAAAGTTACTCTTCCAGTTCTGCAGCTGCCAAGGCGGCTGTTTTCTGTGCTCTAGACCCCTGTGATGTGACTCCTGAAGTGACCTTCTGTGTGTGTATCTGGGAATCCTTTGTGCTCTCTTTGCCTACGAGCTGTCATTTTGAAACTGCTGAGGAAAGATTTCACTTCCCAGGACATCAGCTCAAGTACTGTGAACAAAAAATTGGCCAGAAAAAAAGCTTTCCATAGCCACTTGCAGAAAGATCCCGTTTTGATACCTTCCCTCCTAACCCCAGCCCTCTCAAGCACAACATCTTTCCAGAGCACCCAAGTCTCCCTGCTTTTGTGATAACCGGCCTTTCCCTTCCTTGCAGGACATCTGAGCCCTACTGCCTGCACCCTGAGGAAGCACAAGACGAATAGGAAGCCCCGAACCCCATTCACCACTTCCCAGCTGCTGGCTCTGGAGCGCAAGTTCCGCCAGAAGCAGTATCTGTCCATCGCCGAGAGAGCAGAGTTCTCCAGCTCCCTCAACCTCACAGAGACCCAGGTCAAAATCTGGTTCCAGAATCGGAGGGCCAAGGCCAAGAGACTGCAGGAGGCTGAGCTAGAGAAGCTCAAAATGGCAGCAAAGCCCATGTTGCCATCGGGGTTCAGCCTCCCTTTCCCCATCAACTCTCCCATCCAGGCTGCCTCACTTTATGGAACATCCTATCCTTTTCACAGACCTGTGCTTCCTATCCCACCCGTTGGACTCTATGCTACTCCTGTTGGATATAGCATGTACCACTTATCCTAAGAAGATCAGAAAGACAAAGTGACAGTGAGACAGACTTCCTGGTGGATCATGTCCAACCCTGAGAAGGCAGTACCCCAACCAGTACTGGCCGTTCCTTCTGCACGCTTCTTTCTGCCATCCTGAGTGTACAGGAGTTTGCGTTAGCAAAGCAAGGCATCCTGTATGCTGCAGGTTGAGAGTCTTCTGAGAGTGCTCTGAGCACTCAGAGTCTGATCCTCAAAAAAAATATGTAAAAACAAACCAAAAAAGGATAAAAAAAATGAGCAGATGTAGGGGTTTTGTACAGTGCACATAAAACTAGAATAAAAAAGAACGGGTGAAAAAGCAATCTCATCTTATGGAGGCAAAGATTTCCCAATGCCTTCTTGATGGGGCCCAGCATATGTTTAAATTAAGAGGGGTGCAAACCCTTAACCCAAGTTCTAAGTTGCCATCCCTTAATATGGGGGCAGTGGGGGAGGGAAATAAAAAGGAATAATCAGGTTTTGGTTTTTTGGGTGTTTTTTTTTTTTTTTTTGTTGTTGTTGGTTTTTTTGTTTGTTTGGTTTCTTTTTTTGATTGTTTGTTTTTTAAAGAAAGCAGAGCCCTTAGCTAGAGACACCGTGTAAATAGAAACTAGACCCAGTAGAGCCTGAGTGAAGTTCAGAGCCAGCAAGTTCCTGCATTTCTGGGGGTAGGGAATATTTTCACACCCCAAACCTTGACAAATGTTTGCAACAAGATAAGCATCAGGGCCCCTAAATGTAGAGCACAGCTTTATCCACCGTTGGCTCCTGTAATGCCTTTATCTGTATAAATAGTTTCAGTGTTTGTAAAGCACTGTGAGGGGAGGTAAAGTGCAAGGGAGGGTTATTAGGCAGTCTGGTATTTATCTCTTCCTATTGGCATGCTTAGAAATTTTTGGCTACAGCCAGGTAATCTTGGCTCTGCAATGCTCTTTGAAAACCAGGAGAGAAGGAAGGAAGCTTTCTGGGGAAAGAAGGTTGTGGGTTGTTTCCACAGTGGTGGTGAGCAAAGGATTGTTGAACACTTCTGGGAGATGTTTGGGTTTTTTTATTAGTATTTGCAACAGTCTGTGTTGAGCAGAACCCCCGAGTCTTCCTCTCCTTCCCTTGCTGAGGATGCCAATGTGACTCATGCTTCCAGCCCTTCTTAAGTGAGATCCAGGTATCACAAACAAACAACTCTACTAGTAGAATGGTGGGGTGCCAAGAGACTGCGTAACCTGCTTGTCCCTGTGGGAGCAACCCGAGTGCTGGCAGCATCTTCCCCAGGCTTCTCCTTAAAACTATTGTATTATATGTATTACTTTTGCTAAGCTTTGTGAGAAAGTTACTCCAAAGGCTGCGGAGCACTGAAGGCAGAGCTTCTGGATTTATTTTCTTAGCATGTTGGTCTGGAAGAAAGAAAGAAAACAAAACAAACAAAAAAAAAAAAGGAGAAAAATTGGAAAATGTCACAAGGTTTTGCTGGTTTTGGTTTGATTTGACCCAGGCAGTGTACTGCATGGGACCCACTATAGATGAACTTTCCCTCTCTCCTCCTCACCCCAATCTTCCATTATAGGAAAGTCCCTTTGAAAGGGATGCCTTGTACAATTTTATATATTTTATTGAAGATTTATTATTTCTTATCTCTTATTTCAATTAAATTAAAAAAGAAAAAACATGTTTAATTGTGTGTGGGTCTCTTAACATTTGGAGTTCTTTAAAAGGTAACTTCTCTGTGTGTGTGTTTCGCACTGCTGAGTCAAGTTCAAAGGAATGTTTGGGTTGCCTTTATGATTATTTCCCCTTTCTGAATCTGAATTAAAGCCAAATTTGCAGCACATGAAGGTGAATTGCAAGTGAACAATTCAAAGTTGAAAGCCAAACCTTTTATGAGGCTTCCTTGTTTTTAACAGCCACTTTTAGGCGCCTCTGTTCTTTACAACATCATATTCTAGTGATGTTTCCATCACTTTTCTTAGCTCGTGTACCTTTCTATTTTGCTTAGGACTCTCCTTCTGAGAGAGCCATTCCATTGTCTTCAAATTTATGCTCTAGTGTGTGGCTAGCCTCAACCCCCGCTACATTTGGGGGTTTTGTTATACGGGGATCTATCAGGCCCCTGCAGTAGATGACCTTTGAAGGTCCCTTCCAACCCGAACTATTCTATGCTTTTACAAATACTTCTGTATAGTGGCACTGCTGGGCTCCCATGTGCTACCACCCCTGTCCCATGGTTTTGAGAGCAGCCTCGTGTGCTGCCCAGGGAGCAGGTACCAGAGCACTCACCTTTCTGGTGAGGCAGACTGGAGTGGGTTACTCAGACCAGAGAGGTACCCGGGAAGTCAGGGGTACTTTACCACGTTACACCCAAGCACCATGCTGCACCAGTGTAAATTTTGTTGTAGGAGGTTGGAGTGGCACTTGGCACCCCAGGTGGGGGAAAAGCTGCGTTTGCTCTGTGGAAGCAGATGAACTCGAATACTCTTGCAGTACACAGAGGAGAGCGTTCCTCCAACATCCATAAGCGGATCTCTCTCCCGACGGGCAGCTCGGCGGGGAATGCACACGGTTCCTCGGGTGGGCTGGGCAGCAATGTTCTGTACCAGGCAGCTCCGGCCTCTGCCGTGCGGGGAGGAAAAGTGCAGTTGGGAAGGATGTCTCCCGAGCTCAGCTGTGAGGAGAGGGATGCTGCTCGGGATCCCAGGGCATAGCTTATCATATCCTGCTCGCCTCTCCCGGCTCCTAAAAGAAACCCCTGTTAACCTTCCCGCTTTGCAACTGTAGAGGACGAAGCTGCGGGAATCTAATCGCCACGCAGACTTTTCAAATTAGCATTTACTGCCGCATAAAAAACGGAGACAACCGCTTCTTTCTCGTTCTCCCACTCTCCGAAGTACTCTCACCCCAGCTCTGGGGCAGGGGCAATTACCCCTCGTCCCTACACTTCCTGCCCGCTTGTCAGAGAGCTGGGCAGGTTATAAATAAACCAGCGGTACATTTTAACCTTCTGCATAAATCAGCTGTGTCAGGGATTAGAGCTAAATCTTTTCGCTAGAAATTCTTTGAGCGCAGGAGCTTTGTGTGTGTTATGATAGATCCTTAAATGGATACAGATTTATTGCAGAACACAAGGGTGTTGAAGGAAAAGCTTCCAAATCTCGGTTACAGCCTCTGTTATGGGAAAGGCAGGACGGATCCATGACACCATCTCCGAACTTGAGGATGGTACGACAATTCACCCTGCGCCCATTATTAACTTGTTCCAATTAAAGCCTTCAGAAAGGCCGAGTTAATTGAGTATTATATTTTATTAGAAGGGAGGTGTCAAGCTTTACTCATGAGACTTCATCATCAGCCTAATGGGAGCTGCCCCGCAGGCAGATCTGTAACTGAATAAATTACAGCAAGGCAGGGAAATCAGAATGCTATCATTAAAAGCGATGCACTTACCGAAATTCCTCCTCCACTTTCGCAAGATGCTGTGGAGGTGTGGCTTTAATTAGTTATTTTAATGCAAAGTTAAATTGTTCCCGAAGTATTTTCTGACACAAAGCAGATGCGATGATTAGAAGTTGTGTGAGACCGAAAGGAGTTGGCATCTGTTCCAGGTACATCTATATATTTTAAATTCCCAATAGAAAGTGAAAAATAATTAGAGCAATAAATAATAAACATTAAAAACAGCACGATAAATTATCCCGATCCTTAAAATCCCGACTTGCTGAACGGCGGCTCAGGCCAGCCGGGCACAGAGCGGCTCTCCCGGGACCTTAATTCACGAGGTATGGATTTGTTGACATAAACAGTTAGGAATGGGCTTTCTGACCGGCTACGGCCCAGCGATCATTACCCAAAACCAGGGACTCTCGGAGCCTGCATTTCATGTTGTCACGTTGCCTTGTCAAACCCCGGAATTCCTGCTTTTTACGGGGAAGGAGGAAACACTCGCTGACTGTGGCGCATCTCCCCGCCGCATCCCTAAAGAGAAGCGGTTTGGTCTCCTCCAGGAGCCCCCCAGCAAAGCCGAGGGCAGCGAGGATCTCAAGGACCGTACCCTGGGGATGGAGCCGCCCCCGGCCGGGCACCGGCAGAGGGAAAAACACCACTCCGCACAGGAGCGGGAACCTGCTCCGCTGATCCCGGCCCGGGGAGAGCCCCGGGAGATCAGGAGGGATCCGGGGGGGGTGGAGGCAGCTCGGCTCAGGCCGGCAGGTCTGGGTCATTGGAGGAGTCTGCAGCAGCCTATATGCGTGTAACTCCCCCACGCCTGGACCCAGCTCGGTCTTTGCGCAGGCACCGCTGCAACGGGGTTGTGTGCACGCACCCACACATCGCTATAGAGGTGAGCTGAACATCGCAGGTCTCCTTGCAGTGTTTGTATGTATCGCTGCACAAGTGCCCTATATGCGCGCACCTTTTGAAGGGGCTTGAAGGGATTTATGGGGTGAGCTGGGAGCCCACGGAGGGCAGGATGGGGTGGATGACACAGAACCAGCCCCCCGCCCGAGAAGCGCCCAGCTCCCCAAGACTGCGGAGGAGGCCCCAGGCCATGCACTCTTCTCCGCTGCGCGCAGCTCCCGCGCAAGGAGCAGAAGAGTCTGTGATACAGTTGCAGTGGATCCAGCTCAGGGCTCTTCGTATAGGAAACTTAACAGTTTTCTTTCTCCAAAGCATATTTCCCCCTGTGTTTATCCGCAGTTTAATAGCCCCGCACACTAACGCGTATGTCTCGCTCTTTAAATACATATATAGGATTATTAAAAGGAAAAAAAAAAAATACCCACAAATAAACATGAAACAACACTCCGTAGCGTGGCTGTATTTCTCTCGTGCCCATGAGCAGTAACCATGACAGAGAGTTAAAATAAACCTTTTTCCCGGGGTCAGTTCTTGAAGTTCCCCCACTTTTCGGCGGTGCCCACATCCTTGGCAGATAAAGTCTGTCTCTCAAAATAAAAACAAAGTAATTATTCTTATTTTGTTTGTTTTTTCATTTCCAGCACAGGAGGTGAAAGTTTTCCAGTGAAAAACATTAGGAATCTCAGGGAAAAACTCATCCCCGCACTGGGAACTCCAGGAACACGGCGCTGCGAGGCTCACGGTCCCTTTCGGTGCCGGCCGCCAGCTCGGCGAGTGGGCTACTTCTGGGCTCGTTTTACTGTGGAGGTTTTTCGGTTTGTTTTGAGTTGGTTATGACTTCTTTAGTCCCTCGATGCGTGTTTCCCACCGTTATCCGTAAGGTATTTGGCGGGTGCTACTAGCAGTTCCCAACTAGTTGCACGAAAGGAATAAAAATCTTTCCATCCATTATATTTCAGTCTTTTAACACCAGAGCAATTCTGTCCCTGCTGTTTTAGTGGAAATACCGGTCTATAAAGCTGCAACTGCGGTATATTTTAAAATACTACCTTTTTTTTTAAAGGGGATTGGAATAATTCTGCTTTGCTTGGGAAGGAAAAGTCTCAAGCAATGTACGCACGGTTAATGGTTTATAACACTGTTCAAGGAAATTAAAAACATTCTGTGATATTCTTACTGTAAAGGCAGGGCTTTCTGGCAAAACGCTCTGTATATGTATTTCTTAGATTGCTGTGTTTTGAATAAGCAAGAATCTCGTAAAGAAAAAACCATGTTCCTTAAAAGTATGCGCTACCCGTTTTATTAAGCTGATTATGCCAGCGTTCAGCTCGAAGTTTGGTTTAAGTAGGAATATTTTCCCAGACGTGTAATGGATTGCTTGAAAACAGAATTCTTTGCTTTCCAATGACCTGTAATGGCCAATTCATTTCAACCGCGCTTATCAAGGTGCTGTGTTAAATAACAAACCGGTTCTCGAAAACAAAAAAGTCATAATGAAAAATAAGCAGTCAGAATAATCTCCTATCTCCGAGCCAAAAAAATGCAATAAAATTAATTTAAGACTGTCAAAACATCAAAGCTGAGAAAAGGAGCTGCTAAAATAATGTCTCTTGATAAGGAAATAATAAAAACACACCAAAAAATGTCTACTCAATAAACTCCACTGGATTTGGGGGTCTCTGCTATATTTTATTTGGTGATGAAAGCACTTTGATGTCACTGTATTCCAAACAATTATTATTATAATTTTAAACAACCTGGTGTTTTCCATTACTAACGGCTTACGCTTTGAAGTTACACCTCATAATTTCTTAAATTAAATAAATCATTTTAAGTTTGCACTGGGAGCCTTTTAATAGCAGAGAAAGGAATATCATTATCTTATTGAGAGGCAATTGCAGTGGCTCCAGTTTGGCTGTAGCTGGGGGCAAAGTGGTGCACTATAACAGACATACTTTATTAGCCTCCCATAACTCTTGAAAGAACATTTTTATATTTTCTTTGATTCCTCCCCCTCCCCCTCTTGTTTTAAAGCTGTCCCAACCTTTAATTACTGCCTAATATGAAAAGCATTATTTTTTAATGCTGTGTAATTTACCAGAGGCAATAGGCCAAGTTAACAATTGTTTATTAGGGTTGCTGTTTCACACAGGGCAAAGAATGCTGTTCCAAACCCAACTTTTCATGGGTGGTTGCACTAATTAATACAGTGTCTGAGACTCCTAGGGGGTTTTTAATATTAAAGCCTATGGGGCGGAACGGTTTTTAGAAGTCCAGCTCCTGCTGACGTCCTCCTCCCCTCCCCAATGATTTCTGCTGCTTTCAAGCTGTTTTGATCCGAGGGAAAAGTCGGCGGGCAGGAGGGGAGCGCCCTCATAGCTCCGGGGG